>CM076580.1:1466504119-1466723424 GCA_034641835.2 Pinus albicaulis
TGAAGTGGAATGAAATGGAGTGGGTGGTGAAGCTTTTGGAATGAAAGAGAGATTTTTTTTTTTTTTTGGAAAATATAGAGTGTCAGGTGTTCCTGATTTTCACCCTATATTTTCTGCATAAGACTGCCAATCAATGATTGGTTTTCAGACTTATACCATTTTTTTTTTATTTTTTTTTTTTTAACTGAAAAGAACAAAAGCTAGGTTGGTGGAGAAGAAGAATTCTTCTGTACCAGCCTGATTGCAGAACTTTCTTGAAACATTTTGACAAAATCCTCTTTTGAGAGTGGCTTATGATAAACTTTCAATCTATGGCCATTCATAATAAGAGGAGTTTGAAACTCATCAATGGTCTTGATTCTTACCGCTCCATTGTTAAAGATCTTGTCAATCTCATATGGCCCAAGCCAATGAGTCTGAAATTTTCCTTGAAAATCTTTAAACTTGGAATCAAATAACAATGCCCAATCTCCTTCTTGAAACTTCTTTTCTTTGATATACTTTTCATGCCATTTAGCTCTTTGATATTGAACTAGATCAGTTCTTAGAATTGCTTCTTGTCTGATCTCATCTAGCTCATTCAACTGCTCCATTCTATGCTTTTGGGCTTCTGATAAGTCCATCCCCAACTAAATTTCTATCTTGAAGGTCTTGACTTGGAACTCAATGGGGAGCAAGACTTCTTTCCCATAAACAAGTTCATAGGGAGAATGTCCTGTTGTATTCCTCCATGTAGTTCTGTAGGCCCACAAGGCTTCTGGAAGCCTTTCTGCCCAATCTTTTCTATGTAGATGCACAGTTTTGGTGATGATACTTTCAAGAAATTTGTTTGTGGACTCCACTTGACCATTTGCTTGTGGATGGTAAGGAGTAGATCTTCTGTGCTTGATTTTGTATTCTTCCATCAACTTCTCCACCAAATTGGATGTGAATTGGCTCCCCTGATCTGTCACAATTTCTCTTGGAACACCAAAGCGAGTAAAAATATCCTCATAAAGAAAATGAATAAATGAATTTTCAGTAGCAGATACTAATGCTTTGGCTTCTACCCATTTAGTAACATAATCAGTACAAACCAATATATACTTCTTTTGCTTGGATGGTGGATTAATAGGTCCAATGAAATCTAAAGCCCACTTTTCAAAGGGTTCAATGAGTACCTGTGTTTGTAGTGGAATTTCATTTGAAAGGGTAGGTTTCCCTACTCTTTGGCAGCTGTCACACCTTTTGACATATTGTTTTGCATCTTTGAAGAGGGAAGGCCAATAATATCCTAAAGAAAGGATTTTATAGGCCGTCCTTTTGTCTGCAAAGTGTCAGCCGCATGGTTCATCATGACATGCCTTAAGAATATCAGGCATTTCATCTTCCCTGACACACCTTCTGATCACAAGATCTGGCCCTGTTTTAAACAATTCGTTAGAAATCCATGAATATTTTGAACTCTCCTGAATAATTTTTCATTTTTCACTTGGAAATAAATGTGAAGGTAGTTTCCCTGTAACCAAATAGTTAGCAATATCTGCATACCAAGGGGTTTTAATAGTTACTGCAAACAAGTATTCATCAGGAAATTTATCTTCTACAGGAGAATCTTCTTTAGTATTTTGAATCCTAGACAAGAAATCAGCTACTGTATTTTGTTTTCCTGGTCTATCCAACACAGTAATATTGAATTCTTGCAAAAGTAAAAGCCATCTTGTCACTCTGCCATTAGTAACAGGTTTGTTCATTAAATATCTAATTGCAGAATGGTCAGTATGAATAAAAGTTTCATAGCCTGTTATGTAATGTCTAAACTTATTAATTGCATGAACAACGGCTAAAAACTCTTTTTCAGTCACAGTATAGTTTAACTCTGTAGGAGTCAAATTTTTACTGGTATAATAAATGGCATAAGGAATTAAATCTTTTTGACCCAACATAGCTCCTAGAGCTGTATCTGAAGCATCCGTAGAAATATGAAAAGGGAGTTTCCAATTTGGTCCTCTCAAGATAGGTGCTTCAGATATTCTTGTTTTCAAAGTTTCAAAAGCTGATTGACAATCGGGATCCCATTTAAATTCACAGTCTTTTGTAAGAAATTTGAAGAGTGGAGATGCTATTTTAGTGAAGTTTTCTATAAATCTTCTATAGTAACCAGTAAATCCTAGAAAACTTCTAACATCTCTTTGACAATTTGGAATAGGCAACTTGGAGATGACTTCAACTTTTAATCTATCAACCTTAATCCCATCTCTTGAAATATGATGTCCTAAAACAATCCCTTCAGTAAACATCATAAAGCATTTTTCATGACTTAATGAAAGGTTTGTTTCTTTACATCTTATAAGAACTTTTTCCAAATTTTCTAATGCCTCTTCAAATGAATTACCATAAACTGTAAAATCATCCATATAAACCTCCACACAATCATGGATTAGATCAGAAAAAATTCCTAGTACTGCTCTTTGGAATGTTGCTGGTGCATTACATAACCCAAAAGGAAGCACTCGGTAGGCAAAAGTTCCCCATGGACAAGTAAATGTGGTCTTATCTTGATCTTCGGGTGCTACCTGAATTTGATTATAGCCACTAAAACCATCCAAAAATGAAAAGTACTTTTTACCTGCTAATGTGTCTAATACCTGATCGATAAAAGGCAAAGGAAAGTGATCCTTTAAAGTTGCTTTGTTCAATTCCCTATAATCAATGCATACCCTCCATTTACCATTCTTTTTAGGTACTATAACCAAAGGAGAAACCCATCGGCTATCTGAAATTGGATAAATGAAGTTTACATTGAGAAGTTTTTGGAGCTCTTCTTTCACTATCTACCTAAGATTTGGATTCATCCTTCTTTGAGGTTGTCTGATTGGTCTACTGTTTTCCTCAATATAGATATGATGGATGCAAGTCTTAGGATCAATACCTTTCATGTCTGTATACTCCCATGCAAATGCAGTAGAATTTTTTTGCAAGATTCTGTTTAGTTCTTCTTGTTGCGACTTCTCCAAATGTTTGTTGATATTCAATGTTTTTCCTGGAAAAATCTCAATAGTAGAACTACCAAACTCTTCCATAGAGTAAAGAGACATTTGTCTTGATGATAAATATTCTATGTCAGATTCCAATTGAAATTGTGTGGGGTCATATTATGAAGATATCTCAAAATTTTCTAATGTGTTCAGAATTTGACTATCCTCACTGATTTCAGAAATGGTAAAGACAGGTTGTATAGTGTCCTCATCATCAACCCATTCATTGTCTCCTACTTCTGTGATTGCTTTTGCTGGAGGATACAAATTGAATTTCTTTGTCGAATTGCCATTAGAAATGTACATGTCCCCAGATCTACAACTAATAAAAGCATCAGCTGTGGCTAGCCAAGGTCTTCCTAAAATAAGTGGGTGCCCTCCTAGATTACTCTTAGGAGTCAAAATCATAAAATCTACTGGATATTCCCAAGAATCTAAGGAGACTGAAATATCTTCTAATACACCATCTGGTTTAATAATTGATCGATCTGCAAGTTGCAGTAAAGAAGGTTAGGAAGTTTTAGCTGGTCCATAGTCTGTCTACTCATAATGTTGATAGCAGCCCCTAAGTCAATCAATGTGTTTGGAATTTCTATCCCATTTATATGTGTCTTGACAATTGGACTTCCTGGATCTACATACTTCTGCATGGTAATTTTTCCCATCATAATATCTGCAATCTTTCCTACCGGGTGGATTCTTCTTGTGTCTTTTAGTTTCCTTCCTGGTCTTTTGAAACTCAACTCCTTTATGGTTTTTGCTAGAATAGGAATTTCTCGAATGGCTTGTAGCAAGGGAATCTTGATACAAACATTCTTCAATTCATCTAGAAAGTCATATTTAGGCAACAAGATTTGTTTTTCCACCCCCTTGTCAATTTGTAATCTTTCAGGAAAAGGAGGTGTAGATGAAGATGCGGGTTGCTCAACTATAGGAGTTGTGGATGTTAACTTTTCTTTTTCTTTTTGAATGTTTGAATTTTTAAGAGATTCTTCCTCAGAACCCTTATTGACTTGAAGAGAATCCTCCTCAGAGGTATCTTGCTCTTGAATATCTATAGAAGGTTTTTCTAAAACTCTACCGGATCTGAGTTGTACATCATTGAGAGGAACAATCATATAGGTAGGAAATTGTTGTCCTTCTACCATGTAAGTGTTCTGAGGATTTTTATTATTAGGATTTGGCAATGGCTGAGCTGGAAGTTGATTTGTCTTTTGTTGGTATGGGAGCATGAGTTGAGGATTTGGATTTTGTTGAGAAGGTTGTTGTTGTGAAAATGACAATGAAAGTTGTGGATTTGAATTTGGAAGTTGTGGAGCTTGTTGATTTTGAAAAGATGGAGGATATTGATAAAATTGAGCAAATCTCCCATAAGGATTTTGCATCCCTTGTACCCATGGCTGATGTGAATTTTGATGTTGGGGCCAAGGTTGTTGCCAAGGATTCCAATTTGGTGGGGTTTGAAGATTCATAGGGTTGTTAAACCCTTGAGATTGTTGTCCCTGCCAAGGTCTCCTTGCGACAAAACAGAGAGATTCTACTGAATTTGGATCTTCTTGAAAAACAGCTTTGAGTCCAAGAATTGAAGGACAATCCTTGATCTCATGATTTTCTGAGCAAATCATACATGTTTCTACAACTTTTGCATCCAAGGGACATTTCCTTAAAGCATGTTTCTTTCTACATTTCGGACAAAAGATGGCTAAAGCATCTGTTTCTGCTTTCTGCTTGTTTTGGATTTTAAGGGTGTCTAGTTGTTCACTAAGGCTCCCTAAGATATCAGTTTTAAACTCATCAAGAATATTACCAATCTCTGCCCTACTTACTGATCCAGTTGCAGATTTGTTAGCCCTAATAAGAGAAGGATCCCTAGGCCATTTTCCTGTTTTAGATTTTCCCCTTGAGAGATGGACACATAATTCTGTTATGTCACGAAGTGGAAGTTGAGAAATGTCTCCTTTCCCCATCATGTTTAAAATATCTATCCATTCATCTCTAATGGCTTTTAATATGAGGGCTTTCAGGGTTTCATCATCTAAGTTTCTCATCTTTGCTCTTTTCAAGTTGTACTGAAATCTTTCAAGTAAGTCTTCCAAATTTTCATCTTCTTTTTGCATCATTTTGAATACCTCATCCTTGTGATTGGTGGGCATACAATAGTCCAAGTATCTATCCAAAAGTGTTTGTTTCATATCATTCCAAGTCCTGATAGATTGAGTGGCTAATCCCATGAACCATTTCAAAGCAGATCCCTTCAATGTTGAAGGAAACAGTTTGAGTTTTTGAGAATCTTCCATATAGTCATAAGTTCGACACACAACTTCAAACTCAAACAGAAATGTTTCAGGATCCTCACTTCGCAATCCATAAAAGTTAGGGAGAACAGATGGTGAGATATTTTTCATTGTTGCATGAGTTTCCTCATCAACTATAGGGAAACCAAACAAATTGTCTCCTTCCCTATTTCTACCATTATTTCCTTCACCATTGTTTCCTCCATTGTTTCCTCCTCTTCTATCTCTACCTCTACCTCCATCTATTACTTCCTCTGCCATGATAGTTTCTTTAGAGTGCTTAAAGTCCTCTAGTTCTTCTACCAAGGGAGGATGAGAGAGAGTCTCTTTGTTTTCTAAATGGGTTTTGGTAGGTGGTATAGGAGAATCCTCTAATTCAGCTGTTCCTTGACTTCCAAAAATCTTAAGGCTAGGGGTAGATGGTGGTGAATCTGGTCTATGCCTTGAAGAAGATGGAGTTGTGAAAATCGAACTCTTGGCTTTAGCTATAAACCTTCCCCTAGAATCTCTTGCTCTATGCATGTCATTTTTTTTTTTTTTTTTTAAGAAATTGGCTACCTAGTTACACTTCCCCGGAAACGGCGCCAAAATGTTTGGTCAATTTAGTGTATCCTAAATTGTTGCATTTAATTTGTCAATCCGGGAATCGTAAGCTGATGAAGTGCGGCGCACTATATGTGCAAGATAACCTATTTCTTAACTTTTTGTCGTTTTTGGTTTTCTAAGGTGAAATGGAAATTCTAAGATGAAAACAAGTTTGGTTATGTTTGTTCAAGGAAATGATATCCCCTATAATGATTTACCAACTTGAAACTTTGAAAAGTAATTTGAAATTTACAATGACAAGACTTGAAAAAAATGAAAATGCTTCTTGAAATGAGAAAGGTCCTGCTAATCCTAATAAATCAAAAAGTAGTAGTAGAACATGGAAACCAAACTATCCTTGCTGCTGTCTAAACACAAAAGAAAAATATGCTGAAAGAAATCCAAAAGTTGCAACAAAGTAAATCTAAATCAAATTACATCAACCTATCTTCTGATCCCTCATCATTAGTCCAGCTATGATTTTCGGAGGTAACCATAAACAACTTGAGTAACCTGATATCTAACTTGCAGAAAGTAAACTAATATCAAACTACACATTCATAATTCAATCCCTCACCATCAGTCAAGCTGTGGCTTTCGGAGGTAACTGAAGATGCCATGCACAATTTAATATTTCTAAATTGCATAAAGGAAACTAATATCAAACTACACACTCATACTTCAATCCCTCACCATCAGTCCAGCTGTGGCTTTCGGAGGTAACTGAAAATGACATGAGCAGCTTAATATCTAAAATTGCAAGAAAAGAATAATACTATTCTGCATTTACTAATACAATCCCTCACCATCCTGATCCAGTGCTGTGGCTTTGGGAGAGCAGCGAAGATGCTATGAAGCGAAGCAATATATCTAAATTTGCAGAAAAGAAACTAATACTAAACTAAACATTTCATAATACAATCCCTCACCATCAGTCCAGCTGTGGCTTTCGGAGGCAACTGAAGATGCTATGAGCAGCTTAATATATCTAAATTTAACTACTGAAGCAGATAAGCAAAACTGAAATGAATAAAGCAATACTGAAATTAAACAAAATCTATGAAAAGCAAACTAGCAGCAGAACAATGTTAGTTCCATGTCATTAGTCAAAAAGCTATGAAAATGCCCGGGCTGCCTATCTATAACCTGAAACAAGAACACTGATCAGTGATTAACAATCATAAAGTATGAAAGACAGAAATGAAATGGAAATTATGGAAGTGTATAAACAGAAATGAAACAAATGCAATGTATGAACATATGAATGGATTATGACACAATGATCTCTAAAGAAACGAAATGAAAATTATACACTAATGCACAAAACCTTAGCTGAGCAGGGGCCCTCTACACCAGCCTTGGCAACGGTCCTCAAATACGAATTAAGTTGGAAAACAGAGTCTTCTTATATTAAAAAGCAGTCATTACAGAATGGTGATGTTACGGCACAAGTGCAACGTAATCACATTACAGAGCAGACTAATGAAAGATAACAGAAACTAACATCGACTAACTTCTATGCGTATGCAAACGCATTATATATAACAAAAGAAACATAACTGTCTCCTAAAGTTCATGCTGGTGGAGAGCACGTAGACCACTACGTCCACGAATCTAGGATCATGGCCGTGTTGGAAAGTAAATCTACGAGGAGTGGATGCTTGAATTCGACTAAAGAGCCATGCACAGATGTCGATTTATCCTCAGCAACTTAGAAACGGCCGTATGAATCTTCATGTGACACGAAACAGAGTCCGGCCGACATGAGACTCTATGGTTGACTTCCATGTGGACGCCTTTGACCGCGGCTTCTTTAGATGAGTTTGCTCAAACCAATAGGACACGAACCATGTCCACGTCATTCCTGACCTGCCCATGTGGCTCATTTTCCTTGTAGACACCTGTAGCATAGAGTTTCACAAAATAGCTACGGAAAGTTGCAGCAGCTGCGGAAAGTGGCAAGATTCCGCAGCTGAATGAACAAAATCTAAATCAAATAAAAAACACAAAAATATAATTAAAAACCATGTTAGATGCTCTTTTGCACATGATATTGACAACTTGGGAAGTTGGTGGAGATGAAAAAATTAATAGAAAAGTGTATGGAAAAGATGCGGTTGAGACTCAACTTGATCAAGAAACCCAAATGCTTGTTGCCTCCTCATGCTCACATCATGTAGCTCATGCGATGTGGGTATCATGACTGATATATATGCCATGTCAGCACCATGTATCCCTACTCCCTACTGCTCAATGATGTAAACATCCTGCCACCTCTTCTTCACATTGGTTTCCCTCTCAGGAGGATCACCATCTTCCCAAGCCATATCTTCCCCTTTGCATTTCATGGAAGGTTGAAATGAATATCCTTGGAGAAATTCTAGATAATATCTCTCACCCATGACTATGTTGGATCCATGAGGGCCCAGATGTGATGGAGGTAATGTCTCCTTTCCACCCATGTTTAACAATGCTGCTAATTCCTCCAATGAGGTAGCAGCGGTTTCCATCTTCGGTTTAAGATTTGTTCCATTGTTTTTCATGGGAGTGTCATGGTGTGTTTCATCCTCCAATTGTTCACATCCCAACCTCAATGGCTGAATGTAACTCATAAAAGAGGTATTAGGATGGTTCTTTACTTCCTCCTTTCATAGCGCAGTGCAACCAAGATGCTCTGAAATAACAGAGTGTGTTGATCCTTTGATCTTAAAAGATGAATTCCCACATTCTTTTAAATGTTCTTCTGAAATAAAAAGTGGGAATTTAATCATACCTTTATGGATCTTGGGATGTTCTTGTGTGGCTACAATGGATTTTCCTTCCGAGGCAATGGCTACCTCCTCTATAGATAAAGAGGGTTTCTCCTCCCAAGCTGCAGTAGCGTTGGTGCAATCCTCCTCCCATGGTGGTGTGAGCCTTTCCTCCCTTGTTATTTCTCCATCAAAGGTTTTGATTAACCTTTGAGAAAATTCTATGAAAGAACTCACCCTTGAATGGACCAAGGGTTTGAACCACCAAACAGAGGGTTCATCCTCCATGTGCAACGCTGCAATCTCCACTGCTTCTTCCTCTACCACTGGATGTAGTAGGAAAAATGCCTCCAACTTCCTCACCCAAGCTCTTGCTGAAGTATCCCCATCAAATGTAGACAATAGGAACCTATTGCCTCTGATTTCATTTCTACTACAGGGCCTTCTCTCCTCCTTCTACTGAATGAACTATGGGAACATTTTAGTTTTCCTGAATGCTCTAGAGTGAGATTTATATTCACCCAGGTACTTACTTAAGATCTGATGATCCAAGTATCCTCCATGCCTATCTTCCTTTCCTTCATGAGAATAGAAAGTGCATGGACCTTCCTCTTCTTTTCTTTGCTTCTCCTCCTTGGGGATGCTCTTCTTTGTTCTAAACATAGATGAGATCAAGCTCATATTCTTCATCATCTCCTTTTGATATCAAACTCACAGGCTGTGCGAAGTTCGATGCTCTGATACCACTGTAATGTTCTCAACTAAGGAACAGCTACACTATTGGGAATAATATGAGTTATTACCAATTTGGAGCTTCAACAATATGTAAAACACCCCAATGGAGTAGAAGTGAATACATTAACACATAAAATACCGAAGAATCCAAATATCCATTAAATTATATCATAGCATCATAAGATATACAAACCCTTGAGGAAATGATCACTCAAGCAAGGCACTACAAGTCTTAAGATAAATGTACATGGAAAGATGAGAAACACTGCTACATGAAATAAGCCCTAGGCTATAACTGCATGATTTTATATGGAAAAACTACTAAAAATATGCAATACATATATATGCAAATAAATAGCTCATACAATCATTGGGAGAGAATATTTAAGCTCGCAATAACTACCTCAAGTCAATCCTAGAAGGATTGGAAAAAATAAGAAAAATTGCAAAATTCTGGAGTTGCTAGGTAGAAATAGCAACTCAAGAACTAGAAATAAGTGGAAAAGATTGAATATGCTCCAATCAATGACAAGATCTTCTCCAATGGATCTCTAGAGTGAAAGGTTTCTCCTTTCACCTAAGATCTCACCCTCCAAACTATCTGTTGACCCCTCACAACAAACGCTCTCCAAGAATAACATTGTCTAAGAGAGGGACTATGCTGCTAAAGATGGTAAGTGATTGGCCTGGTGCCAAATATGGTGGAATATGCTCATAAACCTCCCTTAATGATCTCCCAAGGGAATGGAAGTTCCCTCCTTTCGAAAACTAGCCAAGGATGGTGTTGTAGAAAACCTCCCCAGCAACACCCTGCAACACTGCACAATCTCCTGCTAGAATTGCGCTGATGATGAAGGTTGATTCTTGAACTCAATGCATAAATATGGGGAATTGAGTGAAATCCTCCAAGATCTACTCAAGAATGAGGGGAAATCCTAAACAGGAACTCCCCCAGCAATTCTTGCTAAACAACAAGAGACTGCAGCAAGTCCAAAGGACCAAAGATGAATAATGCTCAACATATCTCACAATGGTTGCCTTTCCCTCCTTTTAAACAATGTGATCTCCCCCTCCATGGGCCCAAATCATGATAGCTTCCTCCTCAAGAAACCTTCCCTCCTCTCTCACTGCGCTGGCCCACAAGATACCTTCCACCTCCTACCACTGCGCAGTTTGACTTGGTCAAACTTGACCTATTCCTTTGGAAAAAGTATCTTTTCACACATGGAGGTGTGAAATCCAACTCTATAAGTGATCCTCTTTCAAACTAAGAGGTTTTTAATTCCCTAATCAGGAAATGAATGGGTCTCCTACCCATTTTATTCATCTTCTATGTGAAAATGGAAAAAAATAATGTTCCATAAAAGTGGGAACATTACACAAACCTTCTACAAAAAAGTCATAGATTAGTGTATACAAGTGTCTAGAAAATATTTTAGATCAGTCCTTTAAGTTAATGAGGGATTGTAAAAGCTCATCCCCTCTCTCTTCAGAATCCTTCGGTAGTGTTACCATCTTGTAAAAGCTGCTTTTAGGAACAAAATAAAACAACTTATTTTTCATTTTAACATTTGTTTTCTTCTCAATTTAGTTGGACCGGGATCACTCATCTAGGGACATTGGCTTCTTCTCTAGTAAGTATACTTGTTGAGGTTTTACATTACACCCAAACCTGCAGGTTGTAGTGAACTTCCAAACCTTTACCATTTCTGTTACACCCAAACCTGTAGGCTGTAATAAACTTCCACACCCTTACCATTACCTTGAGTGGGAAGTTAGCTTAAGTGATTCCCATTGAGGTGAGTGTGAAAATTACTCCAACTCACCCACTTAACCTGCAGGCTGTAATAAAATTCCACAACTTTACCATTACCTTGAGTGGGCAGTTACCTTAAGTGATTCCCAATGAGGTGAGTGTGACAATTACTCCAACACCCCCCTTAAATGCAACTCGGGGAATCAAACCCGGGTCACGACTCTGATACCATATTGAGGTTTTCTGTTACACCAAAAGCCATAGATTTATTAAACTTCCAAACCCTTCTTCAGTGAGTGGTTAGTCCCATGTTCCCAGGGTGGCAGTTAGTCCACATAATTGATTCCCGATTAGATGAGTGTGACAATTACTCGAGCTCAAATTCAGTAGGAATTGCAATTCCTACTGGCAGGGCTTGCTTTTGAATGTATTGAGGTAAAATTTGGGGTTTGATATGAAATTAATGTCTAACAACGTCCTCGCTACTTTAAACCTTGCCACATTTCTTCATATATGTGCTCTGATCATCTCAGTTGTGCAATCAGTACTTGCTTTGATGTTAAAGCATATGCAATTGGAGGTCAAAGTTTCAATGTTATTTTGATAGGGCTGATGGTTTCAATCAACTCATAAGATAAGTTGGATACACCAATCTATAACAGAAACCTATCCTGTCAATGGTCCTTTGGCCAAAGTCTTCATTGATTCCAAATTTGTGACTAGTATTCCTTATCTCTAGTTTCTTACGATTTTATAATGTAAATTTTCTTAAAATTTTGATTTCCTGCTGAGCTTGAATATATACACATTTAACATCTTTTCCCTCTACATTTTGTAATGACAGGCTATGCATATTGCATGTATCCATCTATGTATGTTTTAAATTAACCTGCAATTTCATTTTCTCTAAACTTGTGTGATTTCAATTTGAACCCATATCTTAAAGTTCCAGTTTTATCATTGCTGATAGTATTGAAATATATTGATTGCAGTGGTGGTATGTCAATTCTCAATGGCACTGTTCCCACTGGGACGTCGACTGGTTTGAGCCCTATGGCACCTATTACGAATGGTGCAACATCTTTATGTATAAACATGTGGCTTCTACTTCCATTGATCTCCTTTCTTCTGGCTCTAATAATATTCTCTTAACATATTTAGATTTCAAGTGAGTGATTCATTGTCCTATCCACCTGGTAGTTGCTCCTAGTAGATGGTAATCATAGTCATTACAAATAGTAAATTGTAAGGTTATTTTGGATAGCATAGCAAAGGAATTTTTTGTTTTTGATCAGAGGATGCTGCATATTTTGAATATGTTTGTAGCAGTGCAGGATTGTGAGAGTATTACGGGATGGGAAAACTATAACGTTGCCTCTCCAAGTATCTATGTTAATGTGCCCATTTAATCAAATTCAAATCATTATTTTAGTCAAACAAAGAAAAAATCAAAGCTAACTTGGCATGGCTGTTGGCTTTAAGCATTTTCATGTTGTTTTTTTTTTCATTTTCTTGGGTTTATGTTTGTTTATATATATCTAAATCATTATTATGTTATTCGCAAGAAACATCTCAAAGAAACTTGGCATTTTCATATTGTTTACATTTTCTTGGGTTTAAGTTTGTTCCTCTACATCCAAATCATTATTTCGTTATTCATAGAAAATAGCTCAACTAAACTTGGCATTATTTCATTTTATTGGGTTTAAGCATTGTTAAGAATTTAAAAATTGAACCAACTTAGTACTTGGATAACATACGATCATTTATCAAATTGAAGATTGAAAGACTAAATGAATTTGGAATTTTGAGGCACTTGCCAACCTCTAGTCATGCCACACAATTTAATACTCAAATTGGCTAGACTCTGACTAAATGTAATGTATTATTTCTCAATGACTCAGTGTCCTATCTTTCACTAAATTATAGATCTTATCCGAAATATTCAAACTAATATGAATTGTCTTTTGTCTTTGTTATACACAGTTTTCTAGGGTATATATAATTGTTGCCATCTATAATAAGTTGACCTGTTTATGAATAGTTGTGACTATTTAGAGAGGAATATTGAAAATAAGAAGTGTAAGAATGAAGATAGGTAAAATAGAGGCTCAAATGAAATTCTCCAAAATCATTCAACAATTAATCTGCAACTAAGCCACCACACATATCAAAATAAAAAATTTGTGTATCCACAACTTCGAGGTATAGTTGTCACAACAAGGTCATTGGGGTCATTGAGGACAACAAATAGGCTTTTGGCTCTCTGCAAAACTATCTGAAAGTCATGTGAATTATATATTCATATCAATGGTGAGAAATAGATCTTCTTCTTCAGGCTTTCAGCACTGCAATTTGAGAGAGTCGGGGCAAATCTCAGAGTTGCAGAGCCTAGTTTATTGGATGCCATGGAGGTTGTTTCTCCAAGATTTTATTCATATTATTCATCAGATTTGGACACTGAGGTAACCTAATTTACACACTGATACTCATGTTTCTGAATTCCTGTTGCTTGTTTTTCTTCAATGTTGTTGATGAATTCTCATGTGTTGTTTTTCTTAAACCAAGATAAATATTTAGCAACAGTTTCGCTGATTAACTTTTTTTTTTTGCTTTGGGATAAATCTAGAAATTCTTTGTCAACTGAACGCTTCTCTAGAGACTCTGGTTCAATAAGGGGCTTCGTTAGAGAAGCTCCTAATCATGGAAATCAATCAGTTGGATATGATGTGAATTAGTAATACGACATTCATTAGAGAAGCGGTAATACGACATTTGTTTTTTTTTTTTTTAATATTTTCTTTCCGTCAAAATACTAATGCTTATATTTGTCGTTATTACGACATTAAATTTTAAAAAAAATAAAAAAAATCTGATGTTTCTTTTTGTTGTTATTATGACGTTAGATTTTAAAAAAAATTATGTCCATCGGCATTGATATTACAACATTACATTTTTTTAAAAATATTTTCCTTTTGTCGAAAGAGCGATGATCGAAAAATTTATGTCCCTCGCTATTCCAATGTTCTGTTTTTTTTTTATATTTTCATTTAGTCGTAATATCGATGCGTTGGCGATGATCTTGCTAACGTCGGTCTTGAGATGATCTTGCTATCGTAGATCTTGCAACGCTTTGTCTAACATCGATAGAGTGACGCATTTGGATAACGTCAGTAGAGCGATGCTTTTAGATATCATCGGTAGAGCGACATGTTGTCTAACGTCAGTAGCACGATGCTTTTAGATAACTTCAGAAGAGCGACGACCCTCTAGAAACGTCGGAAATGTGTCGCTCTTTCGACACTTTATTGAAGTCTCAGAATTGTGACGTAATGGCTAACCACATTTTGCCCCACCTCAAAGTGTCACTCTTGGGACGCCTATGTGTTGCAAGAGAGACATTTTGGCTGTCGGAAATTGGGCCAAATGTGCTAGTGTCAAATTTTATGGAGGAAATGATAACACATTATGAGGATACAAAAAGAAACACCTTCTTTAGCCAATTGATAAATCTCAAACAAAAGGATTTAGTGGTGGAGCACATTGAGGACTTCCAAAAGTTCAATATAAGGGTAACTGATATTCTAGAGGAACACAGGATCGATGTCTTCATAGGGACTTTAAAGGATAACATCCAACATGAAGTTCACATTTGGGAACCTGATTCATTGGAAAAGGCATTCAGGTTGGAAAGAAAAATTTAATGTAAAATTATGGAAACAAGGAAGCCTACCACTCACATATATAAAGATGGAACTGTTGCTACTCCTAGAATTTCACACCCTACAAGGTTGACACCACAACAATTGGAAGAAAAAAGAGCAAAAGGGATTTTCTACAGTTGTGATACAAAATACACTTAAGGTCATAAGTGTGCTGAAAAGAAATTATTTTACATATATTGTGAAGAGGAAGATGAAAATGAACAAGAATCTTCAAAAGAAGAGGATATACACTAGGAAACAACCCTAGAAGAAAAAATAGCTTTGACCATGCCCTGGGGATGCTTTGGTAGGAATTACCACCAGGGGAAAATTTTAAGGATGGAAAATTATTTTGAAGTTATAAAAAAATGGTGAATCTCACTGGTCCCTAATATGCAAACTATAAAATCTTTATTGATGTATTTGTAAAATTATTTAAATTTATAATGATACTATATATATTGTCTATATAATGTTGGCGATTTTTAAGGTAAAATGATTTTATATTGGAAAATTTGGGCGAATCATTTTTATAAAAAAATGGAAATTAGCGAATCTTTTTTTTGGAAAAACCATGGAAAATTAGCCCACTGCGAATATTAGCCCCTAAAATTTTCCATGATTACCACTCCTTAAACTCTTAAGATAGAAATACATATCAAGAAGAAAAAGGTAATAATGTTGATTGATTCGAGTAGTACCCATAATTTTATTCATTGTAAGGTAGCCAAGGAATTGAATTGTTTCGTATACCTAGCACTAGAATGTCAAGTGATGGTTGCAAATGGAGGAACTATACATTTCTCTGGAAAATGCCATAATATCAAGCTACCCATAGGGGAATATGTATTGAATAGTCCAATACTTTCCATTCCTATGGGAGGTGTTGATGTTGTATTAGGAGTACAATGGTTAAAATATTTGGGGACAGTAGCTTTTAATTTTCAAGAACTTTTCTTGAAATTTTTTTCAGAAGGAAAGGAAGTCGAATTACAGGGTATTGCAGGGAAGCCAGGAAAGATAATAAGCTCTAATTTCATGACAAATCTTGTCAAGAAATAACAATGAGGTGTAATTGCACAATTATGCTCACTAGAAGTTCCAACATCAAAATCATCTATTTCTGCATATCTCTAAAAAGTCTTGGAAAATAATTCCAAGGTGGTTGAAACTCCCAAAGGACTCCCACCTATTCATGATCATGATAATGCTATTCATTTGATTCTAGGAAGTTTTCCTCCAAACATCTGGCCTTATTGATATCCTTATGTCCAAAAGAGCGAAATTGAATGTATGATTGCAGAAATGTTAGCGGCTGGTATAATTCAACCTAGTCAAAGTTATTTCTCTGCTCCATTAGTATTGGTGCACAAGAAGGATGGGTCATGATGCATGTGTCCGGATTATAGGGAGCTCAATAAGCTCACAATTAAAGATAAATTTCCCATTCCTGTGATTGATTAATTATTGGATGAATTACATTGAGAAAATTATTTTACCAAGTTGGATATTCGTTCATGATAACATCAAACTAGAATGAAGACTGAAGATATTCTGAAAACAACATTTCAAACTCATGAGGGTCATTATGAATTTTTGTTCATGCCTTTTGGCCTTACCAATGCACCTTCTACATTTCAAGGTTTGATGAATTCCATTTTCAAACCCTTCTTTAGAAAATTTGTGCTAGTATTTTTTGATGATATACTAATCTACAACAGGTCTTGGAAGGATCATGTTCACTTGTTGACAGGGTACTCAAACTATTGTAGGAGAAATAATTATATGCAAAAACATCCAAATGTTTCTTTGGAGTACAAGAGGTCGAATATCTAGCTCATATTGTATCTCACGAGTGTGTTAAGGTAAACCCTAACAAAATCAAAGCCATTAAGGAATGGAAATTCCCCACAACCATGAAACAATTGCGAGGATTTATTGGGTTAACAGGGTATTATCACAAGTTTGTTAAGAATTATGGGAGACTAGCAGCACCCCTAACAACCTTATTGAAGAAAGATATATTTTCATGGACTCCTGAAGCAACTAAGGCCTTTGAACATCTTAAAGAGGAAATGTGCCTAGCACCGGTATTATCTACACTAGACTTCACAAAAAACTTTATTACGGATTGTGATGCCTCAGATAATGTAATTGGTGTTGTTTTAATGCAAGAAGGAAGACCCATTGCTTTTGAAAGTCATCCAATCAAAGGAAAGTATTTACATAAAGCTATTTATGAGAAGGAAATGTTAGCAATACTACATGCACTAAAGAAATGGCGACCTTACCTAATGGGAATACACTTCAAGGTAAAAACTAATCATGATAGTCTTAAACACTTTTTGGAACAAACACTATCTTTAGAAGAGCAACAAAAATGGGTCACAAATATTTTGGGTTATGACTTTGAAATAATCTACAGAAAAGGGAAGCTAAATATTGTTGCAGATGAACTCTCAAGAAAGAATGAATTGGTGGAAGCATTGCTTTGTTCCATTTCTATTATCCAACCAGACTAGATAACTGAAGAAAGGGATGAATGGAAAAAGGACGAAGAAGTGTGGACACTCATTCAAAATTTGCAGCAAGATCCTAGTACATCTGATACATTTAGTTGGAAAAATGATTCCCTATTGTAAAAAGATCTCTTATATCTTTGTAATAATTCCCAACTAAAAAAAAATATTCTTTTGGAATTGCATACTTATCCTTTAAGATGACACTCAATATTGTTCAGGCATTGCTTGAGGACAAGCAATTTTTGGCAGGGAGGATTGTAATATTCCTAATTAAATTTTAGATAATTGGAATATTATTTTTTTATTTTCTGAATAAGATAGATGAATAAGAGGGTAGAGGGACCCATAAATCCCATTAGTAGGAATAAACCACTTCTTAGTGTGAATTTGGGTCACTACATATGGATGGGTTCAAGATGAAAAAACCACTTCTTACTGTGAATCTAGGTTAGTGCATATGGATGGGGTCAAGATGAATAAAACACTTCTTAGTGTGAATATGGTTCAGTGTATGTGGATGGGGTCAAGATGACCAAATCAACAACACAGTAATAAAGGTAGTGGAGATAGTGGGGGACAACACAGTCATTATGGAGGTTAGTGGCCAATTGTGCAGCATCATTATTGTGTGGATCCAATGGTGTGAGGGCTCACAAGCATAAAAGGAAGGTGAGGGTAGCCATAGAGGGCATTCTGAATATTGATATTGTATTTTTGTTTATGACATTCTCCACGCTTTAGCTATTTAGTTAAGTATATTGTATTGTTTCACACATAGGTGTTTCTGAGTGGAAATCCCACCCTTATCCTCGAGGGGTTTCGAGTTCCCACTCAGGAAAGCTAATTTCTGAGCAATAGTTCAACATTCGACATCATACCATCATTATGTCCCTCCATGTAGCAACAATCACCTATAGGAATTACGCATTCCAGCAGTATGGTTTCAGAGGAGGAAGGATGTTTCAAGCATCTCAGCTTGGAATCCTGTGTTAGGATCAACCCTTCACATGTGATTATATTTCAGCATATTGAGATTAGTATTGTATGATCCAGCATCATTCCAAGATTTGTCCCGTCTTTCGCAACTCCTTCATCTTCATCATTTTTCAATATAGCTATGGAAGCTTCAGAGGTGGAAGGAATTTCCAAGCATTCCAGCTTGGAATCTTGTGAGGGGTGGTGAGCCCTGGTATTGCACCAACAATGCTGCAACTCCTAGGGGCTGCCCTACTTTACTTTATCAACTCGGGGTTCATACAAACTTGGAGATGATAATGCTATATGTCACCCTCTTCCACTCTATGAAAGGGTGATACTTCTAGGGGCTCTCAGTGAAGTATGTCACACTTCAATGAAACTAAAATAAATTTCAGAAAGGAAATGACAGAAAGGAAACTAAACTAAATTGCTAAAAAAAAAATGATAGGAAAGGAAACTAGTTCAAATTGCTGAAAAGAAATGGAAGAAAAGAAACTAATTTAAACTACATAAAGGAAATGACAGAAAGGAAACTAATTTAACTTTTTGATAATAAATGCCAAATAGGAAACTAATTTAAATTGTAGAAAGGAAATGATGAGAAGGGAACTAATTTAATTTATTCTCTATCTCCATGCTTCTGTTAGGTCCTATATTACTAGTTTAGTCCCTTATTGTTATTACTGTAGCCCCCTTATTGTTATTGTTGTATCCCAATATTTTTAGTATTGTGCCCTTGCATTGTTATTTTTAGGTCGGCTAGGATTAGATTGTGGGCCCATGGACTCCTATATATAGAAGGAGGTTTTGGTCATTTGTATCATCCAAGAATTTTTCATTTATGTAATTTATTGTAGGTTCCCCCCTTGAAGTGGTTGATTTCTAAGGCATTGATCTCTATTTTCTTCTATTTTTGGAGCTGGTTTCATAACATTTGGTATCATAGGTTTGGATTCTAGGGTTTCGCTACTCCAAATAGGTCATCGTGGAATTTCTGCAATAACCTTTTTTCTACGAAGGTTCAGAAGCTAACATTTTTGCAACGCAAAGCTAAAATTTTGAGGAACCTCCTGCAAACATTTCAGATCTTGGTTCACAATATTTTTGGAGATATGATCTGGGGAAGTTAGGGTTTTTTCAGGCTCCCGAATTTCAACTAAAACAGTTCATCGTGGCATTTTCGCTATAAAGTTCCGTATAAGAAGTCTCATAAGATGCAATTTTTACACTACGAAGCTGAAATCCTGAGGAAACTGCTGAAAAAGTTCAGATCTTTTTTCGCAATATTTTTGGAGATATGATTTGTGGAAGTTAGGATTTTTTTAGGCTCCCGAATTTCATCTCAAAGAGGTGACCGTGGGAAAAATGTCCGAACTCTCTCTCTCTAAGCATCGGATTGGGATTCTGTAAAAAGTGGCCCCAAGTACACAGACTGTAGTTTTCGATACATCAATTTCAGAGCTGAAGGAGGAAACAGTGACACATAGCAAGTCGTAGAAGTTCACTCTACTAAAGAAGTCCATAATTTGTATTAAATAATCCAAATTAGGTCAGACCTTTGGCATTTGAAAGAAGATTCATAGGGATACTTTAGGGCTGAATTTCAGATATTGAAGATCCGAAATCACAGATATAATTGAGTTTCAATATCTAGCTCCTCAATAACAAGAAAAAGTTGTGTATTTTTTTCGAATTACATAAGTCTCATTTGAAAAAAAAATAGTTTGAATTTATTCCAAGGGCATATAGAAGAATAGATATGAGTATTGGGTTCTAAAATTCCCCATAAAAAAAATTCAACACCCATTTAGACTTTAGAAGGCTCTACTACGACTCATGAAGATGAAGAAACACAACATGAGATATCAAAATTACAAGAGCAAGTGCACCAAATTTCGCTATTGCAAAGAGCAACAAAAAATGAAATGGAAGTTTTGAAGAAAGGCGTGGAAACTAGGATGGATGGTTTGAAGAAAGGCATGGAAGCTAAGATGAATGGTTTGGAAACTAATATGGATGACATGGAAGTGGGCATGGAAGCTAATATGGATGGCATGGAAGCTAATATGGATGACATGGAAGCTAAGATCGATGAAAAAATTAAAGACAACACGGAAAACATGAAGAATGATTTGGAAATGTTGATACAAGAAATGTTTCCTAATGGCAAAAAGATAGTAGAGGAAACTCATGATGAGAACAAAATAAATGTTATTCATGATTTCATAAACTCTAATGTTGGATGGAAGAACCACCATATTCCAAATATGGATGTGAGGAAGTTTGATGGCAAGGATCCCGTAACATGGATACTATATATGGAGCAATATTTTTCTCAATAATGTGCAAAACACACAAAAGGTACGCATTGCAACTTTACATCTAGAAAAAAAATACATTTGTATGGTATCGATGGCTTTATTTCCTTAAAAAAATTGTCACTTGCTCAATTTTTAAGGAGGAAATGATAGCAAATTATGATGATACAAAAATCAACACCTTCTTTAGCAAATTGATAAATCTCAAACAAAAGGATTCAATGGTGGAGCACATTGAGGACTTACAAAAATTAAATATAAGGGTAACTGATATTCCATAGGAACACATGATTAATGTCTTCATAGGGAATTTAAAGGATAACATCCAACATGAAGTTCACGTTTGGGAACCTGATTCATTGGAAAAGGCATTCAGGTTGGCAAGAAAAATTGAATGTAAAATTATGGAAACAAGGAAGCCTACCACTCACATATATCAATATGGAAGTGTTGCTACTCCTAGACTTCCACAAACTACAAGGTTGACACCACAACAATTGGAAGAAAAAAGAGAAAAAGCGCTTTGCTACAGTTGTGATAGCAAATACACTAAAGGCCATAAGAAATTATTTTACATAGATTGTGAAGAGGAAGAAGAAAATGAACAAGAATCTTCAAAAGAAGAGGATATAAACTAGGAACCAACCCTAGAAGAGGAAGAAATGAGTCTTACCATATCGTGTAATGCATTGGCAGGAATTACCACTCCTCAAACCCTCAAGATAGAAGGACATATCAAGAAGAAAAAGGTAATAGTGTTGATTGATTCAGGTAGTACCCATAATTTTATTCATTGTAAGGTAGCCAAGGAATTGAATTGTTTCCTATATCCAACACCATAATGTCAAGTGATGGTTTCAAATGGAGGAACTATAAATTTCTCTAGAAAATGCCATAATATCAAGCTAACCATGGGGGAATATGTATTGAATAGTGCAATTCTTTCCATTCCTATAGGAGGTGTTGATGTTGTACTAGGAGTATAGTGGTTACAATCTTTGGGGACGATAGCTTTTAATTTTCAAGAAATTTTCTTGAAATTTTTTTCAGAAGGAAAGGAAGTTGAATTATGGGGTATCACAGGGAAGCCGGGAAAGATAATAAGCTCTAATTTCATGACAAATATTTTGAAGAAAGAACAAAAAGGTGTAATTGCACCATTATGCTCACTAGAAGTTCCAACATCAAAATCATCTATTTCTGCAAATCTCCAAAAAGTCTTGGAAAATCATTCCAAGGTGTTTGAAACTCCCAAAGGACTCCCACCTATTCTTGATCATGATCATGATATTCATTTGATTCCAGGAATTTTTCCTCCAAACATCCGGCCTTATAGATATCCTTATGTCCAAAAGAGTGAAATTGAACGTATGATTGCAGTAATGTTAGAGGCTAGTATAATTCAACCTAGTCAAAGTTCTTTCTCTACTCCAGTTGTATTGGTGCACAAGAAGGATGGATCATGGCGCACGTGTCCAGATTATAGGGGGCTTAATAAGCTCACCATTAAATATAAATTTCCCATTCCTGTGATTGATGAATTATTGGATGAATTACATGGAACAATTTATTTTACTAAGTTGGATCTTCATTCAGGATATCATCGAATTAGAATGAAGACTGAAGATATTCCAAAAACAACATTTCAAACTCATGAGGGTCATTATGAATTTTTGGTCATGCCTTTTGGCCTTACCAATGTACCTTCTACATTTCAAGGGTTGATGAATTCCATTTTCAAACCCTTCTTTAGAAAATTTGTGCTAGTATTTTTTGATGATATAATAATCTACAACAAGTCTTGGAAGGATCATGTTCACATGTTGACAGGGTGCTCAAACTATTGTAGGAGAAACAATTATATGTAAAAACATCCAAATGTGTATTTGGAGTACAAGAGGTGGAATATATGGGTTATATTATATCTCACGAGGGTTTTAAGGTAGACCCTAAAAAAAATAAAAGCCATTAAGGAATGGAAAGTCCCCACAACCAAAAGGAAGTTGCGAGGATTTCTTGGGTTAACAGGGTATTGTCGCAAGTTTTTTAAGAATTATGGGATAATAGCAGCACCTATAAAAACATTATTGAATAAAGATTCATTTTCATGGACTCCAGAAGTAACTAACGCCTTTGAACATCTTAAAGAGGTAATATGCCTAGCACCAGTCTTAGCTATGCTAGACTTCACAAAAACCTTTATTATGGAATGTGATGCCTCAAGAAATGGAATTAGTGTTGTTTTAATGCAAGAAGGAATACCCATTGCTTTTGAAAGTTGTGAAATCAAAGGAAAGTATTTACAGAAAGCTATTTATGATAAGGAAATGTTAAAAATAATACATGCACTAAAGAAATGGCAACCTTACCTAATGGGAAGACACTTCCAGGTAAACATTGATCATGATAGTCTTAAACAATTTTTGGAACAAAGACTATCTTCAAAGAGCTGCAAAAATGGGTCACAAATATGTTGGTTTATGACTTTGAAATAATCTACAAAAAGGGAAGCTAGATTTTGTTGTAGATGCACTCTCAAGAAATAATGAAGAGGTGGAAGAATTTCTTTGTGGCATTTCTATTATCCAACCAGATTGGATAACCGATGAAAGGGATGAATGGAAGAAGGATGAAGAAGTGTGGACACTCATTCAAAAGTTGCAGGAAGATCCTAGTACATATGATACATTTAGTTGGAAAAATGATTCCTTATGGTACAAAGATTGCTTATATATTTGTGATAATTCCCAAATAAAACAAAAGGTTCTTTTGGAATTGCAAACTTCTCCTTTAGGAGGATACTCGGGATTTTTAAAAGCTTACGATAGGGTGAAGAAATATTTTTTTGGGATGGCCTTAAATATGATATTCAAAAGTTTGTGGCGGAATGTTTGGTTTGGCAGCAAAATAAAATTGAGACAATTAAGACCCCTGGACTTATACAACCTTTATCCATTCCAAGTCAACGTTGGGAGGAGATTTCAATGGATTTTATCACAGGTTTACCCAAGTCTGAAGGAAAGAGTGTCTTCATGGTGCTAGTTGATAGACTTACCAAGTATGCACAATTTTGTGCATTATATCATCCATTTAAATCAAGTACAGTTGCTACTACATTTATGGACATGATTCAAAAGCTACATGGAAACCCAAAGGTTATTATGAGCGACAGAGATCCCATTTTTACTGGAAATTTTTAGACGAAGTTATTTTCTTGTTTGGGTACTCAATTAGCTCATAGCTCATCTTATCATCCTTAATCCGATGGTCAAACTGAGATAGTGAATATATTTTTGGAAGGATATCTTCGTTGTTTTATATCTGATAAACAAACACAATGCGGCAAGTGGTTACCTCTCATTGAATGGTGGTATAACACTTCCTTTCATACTGTGGAAAAAATGACCCCATTTATGGCACTTTATGGATATCATCCACCATCCATCACATCATATTTAAGAGAAAATTCTAAGGTTCAAGCAGTGGAATATCACATCGAGCATCAAGAATAAGTTCTCTAATTCTTAAAGGATAACCTAAATTTGGCACAAAATCGAATGAAACAATAGGCAAATCAACATCGCAACGAGAGAAGTTTTGATGTAGGAGATTGGGTATTTTTACGGCTACAACCATACAAACAAATGTCCCTCAAGCAAGCTAAAGAGGATCATAAATTATCGCCAAAGTACTATGGTCCTTACAAGGTGTTTCAAAAGATTAGTACTATGGCATACAAATTGGAGCTTCCTACTTCTTCGCGAGTGCATCCAGTTTTCCATATTTCATGCTTAAATAAGGTTATAGGTGAAAATCTTCCAATTCAAACAATATTTCCAAAACTTGATGAGGAAGGAAAAATCACATTGGAACCTAAAGCAGTCATGAAAAAAAGAACTTGATTCGACAGCTACGAAATCGATCGATTTCAGAGTATCTCATTGAGTGGAAGAACTTAACCACTGAAGATTCTACATGGGAGGATGAGAATTTTATACAAAAGCATCTAGAGCTACTCAAGCGTTGAGGACAACAATGTTTTAAAGGAGAGGGGAATGTTAGGTCCCTATATTACTAGTTTAGTCCCTTATTGTTATTAGTGTAGCCCCCTTATTTTTATTGATGTTCCCTTGTCACCTCAATATTTTTATTATTGTGCCCTTACATTGTTATTTTTATGTCAGCTAGGATTATATTGTGGGCCCATGGACTCCTATATATAGAAGGAGGTTTTGGTCATTTGTATCTTCCAAGAATTGCTCATTTATGTAATGTATTGGAGGTTTCCCCCTTGAATTGGTTGATTTCTAAGGCGTTGATCTCTCTTTTCTTCTATTTTTGGAGCTAGTTTCATAACATCTTCTATCTGTGTAGCTAAGCTATCCATGGCTTAATTCTAGTTGAAAAAGTGTTGATTTGGAGCTTGGAGGAAAAAGGGCTAAAGAGGCTAATGGAGGGCTTAACACATGAAGCAAGGCTTAGAAGTGGAAGGAGGGGGCTTAAAAGTTACTAAAAATTTATTATAGCACAAAACATTCTTTGGAGAGAAATTCTTTGAAAAGTGCAATGGCTGAGAAGCGGGAGTACAGTTCGGGAGCGGGAGCGAAATGAGATTTGTGAAAAGGGAAAAGGTTACAATCTGCGATATGCGATATCACAATATCACAATCAACAGACATGAGCGGTAAGTGTTAACAAGGAGCGGATAAAGATTACAAAATGAAATTTGCGATGGGATAAAAACTGTGAAATGCAATTTTTGATTTGCGCTGTGGCAGAGTACAAATCGATATTGCAATCGGTGTTTGGAGTGGTAAGTCTTAAAGGAAAAGGGAAAAAGGTTGCCAAATGTGAAATGTGATGGGTGACTTAGTGGTGGGATAGGTGGTGGAGCGTGATAGCGATATCGCAATCGACAGACAGGAGTGGTAAGCCTTAAAAGGAAAAAGGAGAAAAGATGTGAAGCGTGATTTGCGAAAAGGCCAAAGGTTGCGATCAGCCAGATGACATGGCGATGGGACCAGTGGTAGAGTGCGATACCAATATCAAAATTGGAAAACAGGAGAGATAATTCTTAAAAGGAAAAACGAAGAAGATGCGAAGTGAAATTTGCAAAAAGGTGAAGTACGATAGTGGGAAGTTCGAGGAGCAAAGGCAGAGTGTGATAACAATATCACAATCAGCAAGAGTGAGCGATAAGTATTAAAGGGAAACAAGAAAATATGCGAAGTGTGATTTGTAAAAAATCAAAGTATGGTAATAGGAAGTTCGAGAAGAAAAGGTTGGAGGTAAACCTATGTAATATTCCCAATTAGCTTTTAGCTAGTTGGCATATTATATTTTTCTTCCATTCATAACTTAGATGAATAAGTGGGAAAGATACCCTTAAATCTCTTTAGTAGGAATAAAAACCACTTCTATTATGAATGTGGATCAGTTTAGCTAGTTGAAATAAATAAATCCTTGGGGTGAATGGGATCAATGCATGTATATGGGGTCAATATTGACCAATTCAGCAACACTGCCATGGAGAGAGTGCAGCTAGTGGAGGACAACACAATTATGGGGGAGGAGTCATTGGATGGAAGTAGCATCTTTAATGAGTGGGATCAAGGGTGAGGAAGCTCACCAAGCATATAAGGAAGGGGATGGAATCCACAGAAAGTATTCTAATTATTTTTTATGTTTGGGTCGTATGACTTCTTGCATGCTTCAGCTGTTTAGCGGAGTCTGTTGTATTGTTTAATACAAGGGTGTTTCCGGGCAGAGGAAATCCCACACTCTTCCTCAGGGGACTTCAAGTGCCCACTCAGGAGAGATATTATGAGCTTCATTTCCACCATTTGGCATTGGGCCAAGCAGCTGTCATCAGCCACAGCATAGTCTCCTTCACGAACTACGTTATTTTTCAGGGTAGTGCAATTGAGGGTTGAAAAACCCAGTTTGTGAGCTAGTTTCCTATTGAGGGGAGCAACCCTTCACTCGTAAAGATAGAGAGGAGAATTTGCAGATATTTTCTTGTCATATCAGCCATCTTCTAGCAGTGATTTAGTGATACCGGTTATTCATCCATAGGGATGCATTCTGCACCTTTTGCATCTTTTGTATTTCCAGAAACCCTTTCTGGGTTGTCTTGGGATTGTGTTTGAGAGTCTAGTTTTCTATTCTTGGAACCTTTTGTGAATTATATCAGTAGATCTACTTATTTCTATTTTCTAGTTGTAGTAACCCTCATTGGGGCTGTGTTTTCATGTAATCTGGAATTTTGTATATTTGCAACATTTCTGGTTTTAGTGTATTTAAGCATTTGGGGCTTATTTTCCTAGGTTGAGTGACATGTTCCTCAACATATTGTACTTATTTGATACTGTGATACATAATACAATGGATATATGATTTTCTCATGTGTTTTTTTTTTATAATTGTTGTACATTCTAGTTTTATGTTCAATATTGCTACTTTTCCTATTTTGGAATATTATAGTGGTATCAAAGCATAATCCTGGCTCAGGCTATGGGGAAATACATCTATAACAATGGAGGAAAGAGAAATACCAAAAAAAGTTCTCCAAACAATGCAAAATATTGCTAAGGATATCAAGGAGATAAGCTTAAAAATACAGAAGGAATCCCCTAGAGGGTTTCAACATGGAGAAAGTTCTGGCACTTCACATATATGGTGTGAGAAATCAACAATACAGTCTTCTTCACAAAGCTCCACCATTCCCACATTCCTATCAGCAGGAAACGAGGTGGGAGGGCCACAAAGAGAGGAAAATCTTGGTGATTATTTCTTAGAATATGAATCTCCATCTCAGAGGTTCAAGGAGCACCTGAACATCCAAGAGTTTTGTCGGATCAAGGATAATAGAAGACCCAACAGCCATAATAGAGGTGGATGCTACATGCAGAACAATGATCTATAACATACTATGGGCAGACTCTTTTGTCCCTCTTTTGATGGGTCACCCAAGTGCATAGCCAAGGCTTTGGTAGAGAATTTGGATACTTATTTTCAGCTGAACTGAGTTTCAGAGATGGAGGCCATCAAGATAGCAGCACTGCACCTAGAAGGTGAAGCACATGAATGGTGGTTTCATGGCCTAGGGCATGCTAGTGTCAATACTTATACAAAATTCACCCCGAGGTTGGTGGATAGATTTTACTGTCAGGATCCAGAAGCACTTTTTTTTGTACCAACCAAGCTCAATAAAATAGGAGATCCAGAGACTTACATCTCTAAATTTCTAAAACTCTCATTTATGGTATCTGGCCTCTCTACAACTAGGAGGGTATACATGTTTATTGATGGGCTAGCAGAACCATTGCATGGATTGGTAAAATAAACTAGACCAACTATGCTCCAAGAGGCTATTAAGAAGGATAGAGATTTACATCATGCTTTTCCCACAAAGAAAGCCCCTCTCCAACTGAAATTATCTTCTCAAGAAAAGGGAAATGATGTGAATTTTCTTCCCTCAAAGGAGAGTCATGAGAAGGGATCTCTTGATGATGATTTCCAAGGAGATCTAAGGAGGAGAAAAAATTTCTTCACTTACCAAGATCCATGGGTACCGGGACACCGGTGTTCTATGGGGAAGGAAAATTATATTAAGGTGTTCTCTGATGAGGAGGAGGATGAAGCAAAAGGCTTAGGGAAGGATACCAACGTTGTAGCATTAGGAGGGATTGCACCACCATCAGGAGGTATGAAGGGAGCATTTGCTCCAACTGGAGGGAATCTTGTAGCTTTTTGGGGACTTCCCATGTATCTAAAATTTATATTTAGAGGCACTATTTAGGGGAAGAGAGTATCGATGTTGATAGACAGTGGGGCTACCCATAACTTTATTGATACTCAGTTAGTGCAGAGGAGGGGCCTTCACATGGAATATTTTGAGGGCTTCTTGGTTTTGGTTCCAGGAGCTAGAACTATGTAGTGTGCCAAATTTGTCCTGGCATTAACTATCACTTTGGGGACCTACACATTGACAAACCAGTTCTTTGTGGTTGATATTTCAGACACCAATTTGATATTGGGTGTTAAATGTTTAATCACCTTAGGGAAGGTTACCATAGATTGGGAAACTTTGGAGATGGAATGGACAAATAAAGGGAGTGGTAAGCATCAGAAGATCAAGGGCATACACCCCTATCCACCTCATATTCTCTCTACACATGGGATGGAGGCTTATTTGCACAGAGGGGACATAGAATGGATAGTAGAAATGTGTATGTCATAGGTAGGAGGCAAGGGTGCATCAGTACACCCAGATGTGAAGCCTATTCTATACTGTTATTCTACAATGTTTAGAGATATTCCACCAGGGAGGCCACCTGACTGAGGATTTGAGCATACCATTGAGTTGGTTCAGGGGATCCAAGAAGTGATCACCACACCCTATAGGCATCCCAAAGCCTAAAGGGATGAGATTAAAAAATCCATTCAGGAGCTCTTGGCTTTAGGACATATTCGACCCAACACCAGTCTTTTTTCTTCTTCAGTGGTCCTAGTAAAGAAGAAGGATGGCACATTGAGGATGTGCATTGAATATAGGGCCTTGAACAAAAATACAATGAAGAACAAGTACCCAATCCCTAGGATCGATGAGTTTATGGGAAAGCTAAGGGGATCCAAGTACTTTTCAAAGATTGATTTGAGGTTAGGATACCATCAAATCAACGTAAGGGATCAAGATATCCCCAAGACTACATTTAGATGACACTATGGCCATTTTGAGTTCTTGGTGATTCCCTTTGAGCTAATCAATGCTCTGACGACCTTTGAGTCCTACATGAACCACATTTTTCATGGTAAATTGAGGAAGTTTGTATTGGTATTATTTTATGAAATTCTTATTTACAACCACACATGGCAATAGCATTCACAACATATTGAGACAGTGTTATGCATTCTTGAAGAGCAACAATTCTATGCTAAGCTCTCCAAGTGTGAGTTTTGACTCACAGAGATTCTCTATTCGGGCCAAATCATTGGAGTAGATGGAGTGATAGTTCATGAAGAGAAGATCCATGCTATCAGGGATTGGCCCGAGCCAAATAATGTCACAAAACTGCAGGGGTTTGTAGGCATTTGTACCTACTACCAGAATTTTGTTAAATGGTTCTCTCAACTAGCAGCGCCACTTACATATTTGACCAATAAGGGAGCCTTTATTTGGACAGCCACAACGTAGCGAGCCTTTGACAGGCTTGTTGGTTTTACTAGATTTTACCTAGCCCTTTGTGTTGGAATCTGATGCTTCAGGTGAGGGCATTGGAACAATTTTGATGCAAGGGGGACACTCCATAGATTTTGAGAGTTTGAAGTTGCTTCCTCATGATATATTTTATTCTATATATGATAAGGAGATGTTGGCTATCATGCATGCATTAGCCAAATTCCGGAAATATTTTGTGAGTAATAGATTCCGAGTGAAGACTAATCACAATAGTATTTGATTATTTCTTGAGTAGAAGCAGCTACAGGAGAGGTAGAAAAAATGGGTGAGAAAGATCCAAGCATATGATTTTTACATTGAATATGTCAAGGAGAAAAGCAGTGTAGTGGAAGATGCTTTATCTCGAAGGCCAGTAGTGCTATCTTTGATGAGTATGGATACATATTGGAAGGCCCAACTATTGTTGGAGTATTCCAAAGACCACTTTGCATGCAAAATCCTAGATGGATAGGTGACCGATGAGGGATTTAGAGTGATGGATAAGGTCATCTATTACCGAGATGGGATCTTCTTGACTAGAGATTCTAGACTCAAGGTTTTGTAGGCATCACATGGTTCACCACTTTCTGGCCATCAAGGATTCACCAAGACATACTGGGCTATTTATGAGAGATTATTATGGAATGGTCTCAAGGATGATGTGCTCCAACATATTAGGGGGTGCATAGTTTTCCAACAGAAAAAAGGAGAGAACAACCATCCTGTAGGATTGTTGCATCCACTCCCTATTCACGAAGGAAAATGGGAGAGTATTTCCATGGAATTCATCACTGGTCTACCTATAGTTTAGGGTAAGGATTGTATCTTTGTATTTGTTGATTGACTAACAAAGTATTCACATTTATTTGCTACTTCTGCATGATATACTGCTTCACAGGTGGCCGATCTCTTCTTTAGAGATGTCTTTAGACTCCATGGTCTTCCAAATACCATAGTCAGTGATCAGGATAACCGCTTCATGGGTGGTTTTTGGCAGGAGACTTTTGGTTATTTGGTACTAAGTTGACACCGAGTACTAGTTAACACCCTCAGACCGATGGATAGGCAGAGATAGTGAATAAGTGGCTAGAAGGCTACTTGCAAAACTATGTTTTGGGGCAGTAAAGAGAATGGCTCCTCTAGCTGCATTTGGGTGAGTATTTCTACAACAAAACTTTCCACATGTCTATTGGCATGACCCCATGTCAGGCTCTCTATGGGTATGATGCTCTATCATTGTTGATGTGATGTTTGGAGCAAGAAAGGCTCCTAGATCCAAGGAGTGGATTCGGGAGGGTCAAGATATACTCTGTGCTCTCAAGGACAACATTGCTATAGCCAAGAACCAATAGAAGTTGTATGAAGACTGAGGTCAGATAGAGAGGAAGTTTGAGGTTGATGATTTGTTCTATTTCCATCTCCATCCTTATAGACAGTCTACACTAAAGGATAAAGGGGATGAAAAGCTCAAGCCTCAATTCTATGGGCCATACAGGGTGATTCGTCATGTTGGGGAAGTAGCATATGAGTTGGAGCTCCCCATTGGGAGTAATATCCATAACATTTTTCATGTCTCATGCCTCAAGAAGGCCATTTGACAACATGTGGTTGCCACCATGGATCTCCCACCTATTGATGATGAGGGCCATCTAGTTTTACAACAGGAAGCTATAAATTTGGATACCTGGGAGAGGCAGCTCAGAAACAAGGTGATTAGAGAATATCTTCTTTGATGGAGGAATCTACCAGATGAGGATGCCACTTGGGAAGGAGAGAAGATTTTGCAGCATCTTTCTTTACAGTTGCTTTAGGACAAACAACATTTGGGAGGATAGGATTGGAATATTCCCAATTAGCTTTTAGCTAGTTGGAATATTATATTTTGCTTCCATTCATAACTTAGATGAATAAGTGGGTAAAGATACCCTTAAATATCTTTAGTAGGAATAAAAACCACTTCTAGTATGAATGTGGATCAATTTAGCTACCTGAAATAGAGCAACCCTTGGTGTGAATGGGGTAAATGCATGTAGATGGGGTAAATATTAACCAAATCAACAACGATGCTATGGAGAGAGTGGAGCTAGTGGAGGACAATGCAGTTATGGAGGAGGAGTCTTTGGATGGAATTAGCATCTTTAATGAGTGGGGTCAAGGGTGAGGAAGCTCACCAATCATATAGGGAAGGGAATGGCAGCTATGGAAGGCATTCTAATTATTGTTTATGTTTGGGTATTATGACCTCTTGCATGCTTCAGTTGTTTAGATGATTCTGTTGTACTGTTTAGTATAAGGGTGTTTCTGGGAAAAAATCCCACACTGTTCCTCAGGGGACTACGAGTTCCCACTCAGGAGAGATATTATGAGCTTCAATTCCACCATTCGGCATTGGGCCAAGTAGCTGCCATTAGCCACAATGCAGTATGCTTCAGGAACTGCGTTATCTTCTAGGGTAGTGTAATGGGGGGTTGAAAGCCTAGTTTGTGAGGTAGTTTCCTAGTGAGGGGAGCAACCCTTCACCCAAAAAGATAGAGAGGAGAATTTGCAGCCATTTTATTGTCATATAAGCCATATTCCAATAGTGATTCATTGATACAATGTTATTCAACCATAAGGATTCATTCTGCACCTTTTGCATCTTTTGTATTTCTAGAAACCCTTTCTGGGTTGTCTTGGGATTGTGTTTGAGAGTATAGTTCTCTATTATTCGCACATTTTGAGCATTATATGAGTATATCTACTTATTTCCATTTTCTATTTGTAGTAACCGTCACTGGGACTATGCTTTCATGTACTCTAACATTTTTTATAGTTGCAACATTTCTAGTTTTAGTGTATTTGGGCATTGGGGGCTTGTTTTCCTAGTTTGAGTGACTTGTTCCTCAACATATTGTATTTATTTTCTGCTGTGATACATAATAAAATGGATCTATGATTTTATCATGTGTTTTGTGTTGATAATTGTTGTAGATTCCAGTTTTATGTTCAATATTTCCTCTTTTCCCATTTTGGAATATTACAACCTATAAGGGGTTGAAGTGTTTTTTTCGTTAAAATGGTTGCGAAAGCAGTAAAATGTGAAAACAAAGGAATAGAAGGCAGACTTAGTTTTTTTGTACTATTTTTGGGAATAAAAGGGTGCATCAGCTACAATAAGTGAAATATAAGGGAATAGGAGCGTAACAAAATAGATGGAAGGGAGATGGAAAATGATGCGGGGAGGTGTCAATGAACTTCTTCCGAGCGAAGATTATTGTACCTGCAATCAACCCTTACTAATGTAAAAAAAAAAAAAACAATTGTGTGATAAAAAAAATGAACATAAAGAAATTTTTTGGCTTGTGGGAAAGTCTACCCCCTTGATCTCTATTGATAGAGATGAGAAGAGAAGTCTAGATCCACAACTTTTAAAGTTTTATCCTCTATTCTATTACTCATAAGAAAATGGAAACCTACAGAAACAATTCGAAACAACAACTTGAAACTATTAGAAGCAAGATTAACTGAATGACCGAAAAAGAAAAAGTAGCTAATTGACATAAACAAAACTAGCTAAATGACAGAAAGGAAAGAATGAAAACAAGAGAGAAGCTAAGACACATGTGTTGGGCCCTAACCCACGAGCCCAGCTCTTTGGAACTAGATCAATAAAAATTCATCTAAATACTCATTTCATTAAAAATAAAGTATTAATACATCCCGAAGGTCTTAAACAGTGAAATCCTAATATCTTGCAGCAAAAGTTATGAATTGAATGAAATGGAATGGGCTTGAATCCCCCAGAATTGACCCTAATTTACTCCTGATCAGATTTATTTATCCTAAAGGGTAGCTACCCAAAACTCCATAAAAATTAGTGATTGATTCCACTTTGACTCCAAGTAAACCATAGATTGAGTGCACTTGGTCTTGAATTGCTTGGATGCCTATGGAATTTGAATTTCTAGAGGGGATCTCATGAGGATCCCCTGGTTTCCTTTGAGAGTTAAGGAGGGTGGACAATCCTCCTATAATTTTTCCAATATTTCTAAATAATTTCCTAATATTGTGTTCATTTATTCTTCAATCTTGATCTTCTAGTGGTAGGGAGCAAGTCCCTAAATTATCTCCTTCTCCAAATATGCATAATATCCCCAATATTCTCACAATATTTTACAAAAATAACCAATATTAGGCACAAATATGCAAATACTTGTAAACCTTCCTAATAAAATATTAATTAGTTTAGCCATCTCCCAGTAATTACCCAACAGCAGTGCGTAAGTCAGCCAATAGGAGTGTGCTTTGAAACCCTAGAGGGCCGAATTTCCAAAGTCAAAACCAAGACAAACCATTTCTGGGTTTTTCTAGGTTTTTTTAGTAGAATTCGTGGTTGAAATCATAGATTTTTCTGAGCACTCCAGCAGCCTCTCTCACATGGTTCTTGTTTCCAACATTATTTTTTTCCAGCAACACTGCACAGAGGCAGTCCTTCCAACATCAGCAACAACACAACATTTCCAATACTAGGATTCATAGCTATTCCAACCACTTCTTGTTGGCTGGAGTGCATATTATTTGGAGCACTGTGTAATTTATTTTTTCTATTGATTATAATGATATGAACCAGTTGTTTCTGGTCATGGTTATGATGTCTTAACGTAATTTCCAGTTGCATCATATTTATAGCATTTACCCGATTCTAGTGTTATATTCTTTTTTCTTTATTTGGAATACTGCAGATGTTCTGTATTCCTGTATTTTCCATTTAGGGATATTACACCCATTAATAGAAACATTCAGGCTCCTCTGCACTAAGCACAATTTCCAAATCCTGGAAAATGTAGGCACTCTTAGTGCGCCCTGTGAGGAACCTAGACTTTCTCTCATGCAAGCAGTCACCATGGAAATTCCTCCCCCACCAAATTTCAATGACACGATACATCATATATGATTCATATCATCATGTATCGGAACCATGACTCGTGTTGTCTTCTCATCAGTCATAGGTGTCAAGTCAGCTGCAACTACGAGAGTAGTTGTACCAACGACGGTGCAAACCCAAACTATCTGCACCTTTTTAACCACGTCTGGTTCCACCACATCAATGATGTAATCTTATTCATGTCTGTAAACTAGCTCCATTATGACTGAACCAAATTCTCACGGCCTCACAAAAACTCAATACTTCTTAGGATCCTTATTCCACTAAGATGAGGATATTATTGAGGCCATGACGAAACCAGATTATCCATTGGATGTGATGCATCACCACTCGTGTTTTCTTCCCAAAAAAACGTTCAACCCTAAAAAAACATGGAACCAAGAGATTTATGCAATTGAATAAAAATATTGCCTTCCATTGGGGAAATTCAATTGGTTAAAAAAATCTCATTTCAACACCCGATGCGTTCGAATAAGGGAACATGTCAAACATTTCTCCTACCATCAAGGTGAATATCTTTCAAAGCCTTCAGAAAGTCGAAGAAATATCATTGGGGCAACATGTTCCCTAGATGAGATAACCTCTTACACCCATTTTTTGCAAGAATATCGAGATATCTTCACATGGGATTACTTGAAAATTCTAGCGCTTAGTCCCACTATTGTAGAACACCACATTGACACTTGGCCTGATGTACCACCAGTACACCAGAAACAACGTCAACTTTAACCATCCAAGGTAGAAGAAATTAAATGAGAAATCGATAATCTTCACAAATCCAGGTTCAGCTACCCCATCGCTTACACATCATGGTTTTCCAACCTCGTTCCCTTCATGAAAAATAAAGGAACCATATGCGTCTGTATTTCATGATTTGAACAAAGCCCATCTGAAGGAAAATTATCCTACCCCATTCATCGACCAGATTATCAACACTTGCATGGGACACAAGGCTCTCTCCTTCATGGATGGTTTCTCTTGGTATAATCAAATCCAAATATGCCACACCGACTAGTACAAGACCATGTTCACTACCCCATGGGGTACGTTCGCATATTAGGTTATGCCATTTGGTCTTAAAAATATTGGAGCTACTTTTCAATGAGCCATGAATTATATCTTTGATGACTTGGCACACCTAATCCTCACCTACTTGGACAACCTCACTGTTCTATCCAAGAAGTAATATGACCATCTCAAGAATCTACAACTATTGTTCCAACGATGCTGAAAATACAACTTATGCTTGAATCCCCTCAGGTGCATATTTTGCGTCATAGTAGGACAACTTCTAGGTTTTGTTGTGTCCCAACAAGGTATTAGAGTGGACCCCCTCAAGGTCCAAGCTATCAAAGAGGTACCACTACCTCGAACCCTTAAGAAACTCCAAAGCTTGCAAGGAAAGGCCAATTTTTGGAGACACTTCATCCTAGACTACACCACTCGTGCTTAGGGATTCCTACCCCACCTTCATCAGGACATCCCATTCAAATGGGACGATCAAGCCCAAAAATCATTGGAGGTGATGAAAGACACATTATCTTCAGCACCATTGATCAGACCCCAGACTACGATAAGGATTACACCCTGTATCTTTCAGCATATGAGACCGCTTTGGCCAGAGTGTTAATCTAGGAGGGCCCAAAAGTGGAAGAAAATGTAATTTATTACGTTAGTAAAACCTTATCAGGCGCCACATTAAGATGCAAGCCCGAAGAAAATACTTCCCTAGCATTGATACATGCAGTCTGAAAAATTTTCCACTGCATTATCTTAAGGACTACAACAGTCATTGCAGATATTAACCCCATGAAATACCTTCTCACATGCCATTTAATAAACCATAAGTACGCTTGTTGGATAGTTATATTCCAAGATTTTGACTCACAGTTTCGCTCCCCCAAAATAAAGAAGGCTTTAATTTTAGTTGAGTTCATCATGGACCTCGCAAGTCAAACCAAAGGATCACCAATCAATGATTCACTATCAGATGAACATCTCTTCCTAGTGACCACTAATGAACCTTGGTACGGAGATATCCTATTCCTTCGAACCCAAAATTTCAGACCCAAGCTCACCCGTGATGATCGTGGGCACATCTGCCACCAGGCCCCTCGATACCTCCTCATAGGAGACATCCTTTATTGAATGGGCATCAACACCATTTTACATCAATGCCTCACCCACGACCAAGCTGAGAAAGCCCTTAATGACTGTCACAATGGAGCTTGTGGAGGCCACCTCTCTGGAATGGCCACTGCCCAAAAACGTTCTGTGGGCAGTATATTTTTGGCCCATGTTTTTTCACAACTTCATTTCAACAGTCAAAAGGTGCAAGCATTGTCAACACTCCGCTCACAAAGCAAGAGCGCCTCTTGATCCCCTGCACCCCACCATTGTCGCTGGTCCCTTCTAAAAATGGGGGATTGACTTCATGACTTGCAACCCCACATCGTCAAGCAACCATAAGTACATTATTGTGGCTATCGACTACTTCACCAAATGGGCAGAGGCCATGCCCACATACAACAACACAACAGAAACTGCTACACGATTTTTATTCAACCATGTCATCACCTAGTTTGGTATACCAAAATAGTTGGTCTCTGACCATGGAAAACACTTCGAAAACAAGGTTTCCAAGAATTATATCATCACCTAGGATTCACACATGAATTCACTTCACCATACTACCTCTAATCCAACAGATAGGTAGAAGTTTTAAACAAAGTACTTAAAACAATGTTACATCGCATGGTGAATAACCACGAAACAAACTGGCACCACATGCTTTTTTCCGCCCTATAGGCATACCATACAGTAGTGAAAACATCAATGGGGTTCACGCCCTCCCACTTAGTGTATGGAGTCGAATCCATGATTCCCATAGAATGCGAGATCCTGAACTTACACGTCGCCATTAAACTCCTTGATGACACCGAACCTCTAGAACAACGCTTAGTACAACTAGAGCTTGTTGACAAAAGTTGACGATAGTTGCTCCAACACAACAAGGCCCATAAAAATTGGGTGACAGAATCGTTTGATCGCAACATCACCCCTCAATCATTATCGAGGGGGAGTTAGTCCTTTGCGACGATGTGGCTAAATAAGCCCTAGGGCTAGGAAAGTTTGAAACCTTGTGGAAAAGTCCCTATGTCATAAAATACTGTCACCTAAAAGGGGCATACAGATTGACCAAGCATGACATAAAATGGCGAAGCAACCCTGTCAATGGTCTCTACCTCAATAGATTTTACCCATAGGTGGCAGGAGGGTTCAACCCTAGAGATAACATGCACATAGACAACTTTGTTTTTGATCACATACTTGTTCCAAAAAGTGCTCTGGTGTCACAAATGGATATTCAACCCAACCATTATTTTGGATTTGTTGATAAAGCATTGTGATTGTCTCAAAATTTAGCAGAAGCCGCCTGGGTCATCTACTACCTTGACTTATCACCATTCTTCATCAACGGAGTATGCATCAGATCAACTACAAACAATTAGGCAGAATATGACGTCGTCATGGGGCTCATGAGCGATGCCTTCAGTCAAGGCATTTTCCACTTGCATATCTACCTTGATTCCCAGTTAGTGGTTTCACAGTTAAACCAAGAATTTGAGGTACTAGATTCACAATTGTTTAGTAAATATTTGCGTGCAAAAAGATTAAGTCGTAAATTTGATCACTTTACATTCACACATGTACCAAGAAATAAAAACCAGATAGAAGATCACATAGCTAACCACATCCTAGACTAGAATGCATCTCGTATAAACCATCATACATAAAAACCAAAAAACATAGAAATATAGATATCCATTAGTGATACACAACATCCATCAAAAGATATAAACCATAGAAACATCATCAAGAGACACAAAAAATACATCTCGCATACCAAAAAATATGTTTGAGTACAAATAACAATTCATGTATCTAACCAGCGATTCAACCAAAAAATACATATACACATGTCATCAAAAATAAGGCAAGCATCCTCATAATGGGTGCTTTCCATGTGTACAAAATTCCTCTAGGGTTGAGCCTCACTAGGTGGAGCACCTACACCCACAGCTGCACCTGGTGCCAATACTCGGGCAACCGCCAAAACTGAAGTCGCCACACGATGCAAATTCGTACAATAGCCCCTCTCTTGGGCCATCAATGTCTTTAGCCATACATCATACAGATCGTTGGCAAACCAATAGGTAGACATACCCTAGGTTAGCCTATCCACTCGACCCAAGCATCTACTAATTCATTGTCTCAGGCCTCAGATGCAGCTAGCTGCTCCACCATCTCTTCCATACATGCCTCGGCCACCTCGGCATGGGAAATCACCATAGCACACTCGACAGTAGCAGAGCTGCTACCCTCCCTAGAAGGGCCAGCTCCATCACTGGGTCCTCCACCCTGAGCTTGCCCTGGATCTCCCCCCTATCCCCCGGCTTAGGGTTGAGCTCCTCTAACCCTCTGGTTGGGTTGGTGTCCTACCAACCGAGCAGTGGGCCACCCAAATGCTCCCACATCTGCAAGAGAAAAAAATATAGTGTCAGTGTCACTACAAATACACACATAAATATACACATCATAAATACTAAAAAAATGCAGAAAAAACAAAAAAGGAGAATACCTTCTGGTCCCTACACATACCCAACAAGAAGTCCCATATCCAAATCTCCTCGATAGTCCATCCCAGAGTATGGAAAATCGAGGAACATTTGAGGGTTTGCCTCGAACCAAGCCTTGGTGGTCGTGTTCCAATAACGCCCCTCCTCACCTCCCCCACCACGAGGCAACACTAGTGCCCATTCCCTCATACGAGGGTCCCGGTGAAACCCCATAGGAATGGAAACCATGGGTCACAATAGTACCACTCTCTCGAACATAATGATACAAATAATTATAGCATATTTAAATAGCTTAGATCCTTCTCAGACCTTCGCTAGCTATGACACCATATTGTCATAACAATGATGGGAAAATTCAAAGAAATGTTCGGCTTGAAGGCAGCGTAGAACACCAATCTCTGGCCTCGACATCCTGTGTGGTGAAAACAACCCAATCAATCTCACAATCATAGCCAGAGCACACTTCTCGGCCAGATCTTTCACCGATGATATAATAATGCACCCCTCCAAAAAGGGTTCCCCGCCACAATGATGCTCTGACCAACACTTAAGTGCTACCCTCCTAGGTGGGAGTGGATGAGGGAGTGCCTCATCCTAAGGCAGAAAACTAGTCACAAAATATATATCCGTCTCTGGACGGATAGCAAAGCCATACCCTCACAACACCATCACTTTGTGCCTCTTGTTCCAGCAACAGACCAGGTAATGCAGCAATCGATCATGTGACCTCAGGAGGTCATTCTAAAGGAACTTGAGAAGACCCCACTGAGCTAGTTGTTGGTGAGTATTGGCATCTTGTGCCACAACTATTTGTAGGTGTGGCCAGTCTCTGTCTCTCCACAACATCTTGTCACCAAACAGACACACATGAGTGACATCAAAAACTCAAAATTTCCAAAAAAAAATTCAAAAATCGCCATTGTTTTTCAATGTGCCTGTTCTTCAAATAGGTTCGTTGAACATGCGTTTGTATCTCAGACATATGCTGAAGCCACGCGTAAAAAATTCCACATGCGTGAATTTTTTGCAGAAATACTCAAATTTCCATGAAGGTCTTCATGCTTGTACCTTGATCGCCTGCGTAGTCAAGGCCAAAAATGGCTAGGGTTCCATACAAACCTAATTTGTATGAATCCCTACCCATTAACACTAAAAAAATTAAAATTTTTGATGTTCAGCGACCTACCTAACACTAATAGCGCAAATCCCTGGTGCACAGTCTGAACACAATGGCAAGAAAAACTCGGTGGCAAGCTCTGATCTCACAACTATCAAACAACACAAATGACCTGAAATGAGCCATATTGACCTATGTATCGCCCTTTTCAAGTTGTTTTAAGGACCATAATGGTGGCCCAGAAAGCCCAAATTTGAAACTGAAAGAAACACAGTGATAAACACCTCATAATGCCCAAAGGAGGCTTCACACATTCACACCTCCAAAAAATAATTTTTTCAGTTCTGACATGTATTCCCTCTCTTATTGTTTTTTATTTCAATGCATTTTGTCAATATATTTGAATGAAAAAGGTGCTTTCACTTGGGGTATTTTTAGCGGGTATTATGCAATACGAAAAACCACTAGTTTCCCCATGCACTAAAGGTTCCAGAGAAGGTATCATTCTATCCTCAACATGATAGAGTCCCAAAGAAACTTTGCATATCCCTACATTTCTCCACAAGAAATCAACCATAGGTTGCAAACACCCGACCATGTTTATCATATCCCCACATTGCACATGATAAACATCCTCGTTGGTCAGTAGAGCCTCCCCCTCCATGGTGTCCATCACTCAAAGTAGACCATGCATCAAAAAATATGATGCCATGATCATATCACCTCAGTCCAGGAAGAACTTCATGATCATTCATCCACCATGCATCAAGTAAAGTTTTACCATGTCAAGAGAAAACCCCTTTCCCAGACTACGATTTCTGCAAGCATATTGAACACACACCACCATGTATCACCTTTGGCCTACCATCTCTCCATCATAATAACCCATCTGCGATATTTTCCATCCGATTCATCACCCATGCACCAAGACTAACCAATGGGGCCCCCTCCCACCAGGAAAAAAAAACCTTCCTCACATCATCAGTGAGTGATATTTTTCATGTTTTTAGGCCACTCGTCTCCGTGTTTGTATAAACCAAACCCATTTTATATTATTTTGGCAACTTTACAAATATTTTTTAGGAGAACATCCCCTACCCATCTCCCCATTTGTTTCTCCCATGACAACAGTCCCTAATCACCCTTGGTCGGAGCTTCACACCTTTCACACAAAGACACCATGAGATTCATAACGAATATATACCCACCTTGGACATCCTACCAACTCCAGGGCTTTCCTCATCAGAAATATTTATGACTATTATAGGTCAATTTGGGCACCATTCCCAATGACCTGGTTAACTAGAAATCATCTCCAGGACCAATGATCAAGGGTCTATCATTCCCTATCATTTCAGTTGCTACATGCCCTAAGACAAGAAATAAGACAAATCAAGCAAGAATTTCATCAAGTAAAGGTTTCCAAGGTTTGAAGCTTATTATATAGCATATGAGAGCTCACCAACGTAGGCTCTAAGGGGCCCAAGTGTGTTGCATATGCAGGTAGCCCCATGCAAGGCTGCTCTGCAAAGCACTTCCCGACATTCGCAGGTGTGTTGGTCACATTGGGAGAAAAATTATCATTGTTCTGGAATCTCCACTTGGTTGGTGCCTTCTAGAAGAGTTCACATGTGTCAAGCTTTGGATCCAAGTGTCCATTTGACATCTACATGACTGGAAACATGTCTTGCATATTATTGGAAATTCATTGATTTCAAAACAACCTACATTTCATCTATAAATTGAGCACAGATTTGAGTGCTTGAAAGGAAGAATTTGAGTAGAGAAATGATGGATAATTTTCAATTGAGAGCTAGATTTGTGTAGTTGCTGCTGGAGAGATTTATATTGTGATGAGGCTTGGGAACTTTTCTGGAAGGTTCACTTCAAATTAGTCATTTTGTTGTAACCTCTCCTTCTATCATCAATAAAGAACACTGCTTATTTTTCCCTATATGCATCTGTATTGGCTTTGATTTTCCATATTGTAAGATCTTGGTTGATGTATATGGTTTATGCTTTACTAATTTAGCTAACTAGCTTGAATAGATATCTATATTATTGCATCTTCTGCTATTTCAGTGTTCTTTCTTGCAGGAAGCATTCAACACAAAACTGCTTGAATTTGAAGTTGCAACAGAAGCGACAGAAGGAGCCATTTGGAAGTGACTGATCAAGTAAGCCTCCAATCCTCTTTGTGTATCTATTCTGAGTTAGGAAAAATAGTCGTATCGTCTTTCACCTATTTTTCTAGACTAGCACCTGCCTAGGGTAGTGTGATTTATCCGTAATTCACAATTCCGGCCCAACAAATTGTCGACTCCGCTGGGGAAAATTTCTCTTAGTTCTAGATGTTTTAGCCTTTGATTTGATATGTTTATCCACCTAGTAGTTGTTACACACAAATATTAAACCTTTTCAAAGATTAATTTTCAAATATAGTGAGTTAAACAATAGTGTTTTTCTTTGTATACTACGCCCAATGCACCCTTAGACTGGACGCAATGCTTTGCAGAGCACTGTCTCCCTTCCTATCCTGCATTTCAGATAATTGTCTCCCCTTCGAGACTGCGTTGAATCCTGAAAACACCCAAATTACGTTGAATTTTCCTTTGCAATTTGCTTTAGTTTTTTTTGCTGCTGTGTTTTGAAAAGTTTGATCCTCAATTGACCAGTGACTCTATATACTTCTTCCTCCTTTGACTAAAAATTTGTTCAATGTTGTTTTAAAAAAGTTTTTCTTTATCATTGACAAGTTGATTTCAAAGTACTTTTTATGGTCACATTAAGAATCATTTTATTTCGAAATAGGAAATTGTCGTAAAATCTTCATTTCCTTGATAGGATAAATTGTTGTTGAAGTCCTCGTTTTTCCTTCAAAAGAGAAATTGTTGTTTGTATTCTTCATTTCTCAAAATTAAAAACATTTGAATTGTTGATTTAGTTCACCTAGTTTCTTTTCTACATTCATAACATTAAGGAAACTGGAAAGAAAAAATTTCATTTGCATGTAGAATAATGTGTGTTTTGCAAAAGGAAAATTAGGAAATCTGCATTTAGTTTGAGATCATTGATTTGTTTTTTTCATTGATTTGTTTTCTCACAAATGATTTTCTCTCTTCCCTTATTAGCTAGGTTTTTCATTAAAAAAGCTGAAAGTGAAAGATTTTTTATCATTCTTAGCTTGAATTTTATGAATTTCATACACATCATTGCGGTGAACCTTTGAAAGGTAAATTTTTAAGCAAAATCAACATAAAATTAATCTCAATTTACTTAACAATACATTGGAAGCATAACGATAAAATTTAGAAGGTCTAGGCTAGAGACGTGTTTTGACGTCGTAAAACATAGCAGCTATTGTTAACTTGTCTGTGATACATTCTGAGTGTGATACCTCACTCCACGTATGTGAGTATATCGTAGCTCATCCAGATACTTTCGGGTATATCAGGCGGTGTTACAGTACGATAAGTATAAAGGGGTGCTCTCACTGTGCGGTTTTGCATCAGACATCGCTAATATGGACTTGCGCCTCCATGTACCTTCGGGTATATTTGGGAGGACAATTTTTAGGTGCTATCCATCCATAGTAAACCAAGTCGGCCACCTTGAAATTTTGATACACCGAACACAGCATTCGAGGAGATTACCTGCCTGTACTTCTTGGTTCTCTAGGAGGTATCCTGTAGTTCACAGTTTCTTGGTAAACCCTTTTGCCTAGCATTACCCTGTTTTTTTTTATTTGTTTTTTGGTTAAAATAAATCAGTAATCATGGAAGAACAAAATCCTATCCCCCTTCATTTGCATAGATTAGATTTAAAACCAACTTTACTGCCATAATTTACTTCTGGTAGACGAAGGCGATCACGATCTATCGAATCAAGTACAATATGTACCTCTAGTGAAATATAATGTTTTAAACCAGAGTTAGCTCAAATTGTTTCCACACATCCCGGTTCGTCTATTGTTTTCAAAACAAAGTCTACACAGCTACCCATGGTTACGATCCATTCAATCAGTGAGACCATAACTCCTGGACTCGACATTGTTCAATCACAAATTGATCAATTTATTGTCTCTTCTTTGCCAGAACATCTGAATCCTGAATTCAAACAACTGAAAGTTGTTCCTACCTTGGTCATCCCACAATGTTCTGTAGCTATTGAATTTCCCATATCAAAAAATCAACCATATGAAATATATTTTGGGCCTGACGGTGAAGTTCTTCCTCCTGGTTTAATTGCGATTGAAGAAATGCCACAAGATGATACACCTTTAACTCCAACCCATTTTGGGGGGACCTTTACCTGTACAAGTATTTTCCTCAATCGTTTCCATATTCCTTTGTTGATCTTATTCCTATTAAATCTCCCATCGATTTTCAAGGGTATACATTTGATCAAACAACCATGTCTGAACCAACATCTTCAGTTGGGCCTGTTGTTCCAATTACGTCAGCTCCTACCCTTGCTACTCTGTCAATGTTCACAACCTCACTAGAGTCATATTTTCACGGTGGCCCTTCAATCCCAATAGGTTAAAAATCATTATCTAGCACTTTCTTTGGTGCATATTCAGGTTCATGGTATTTTCCAATGTCATCATCTGGTGTTTTGACTGGTATTCCTATCATTAGTACTTAACGACTTGATTCATTACATACATCATTAGGGAAATATCAAGTTGATCCTTTTGGGTCAATTTCTTTAAGTACTATATCAACTGGACTCCCAACATTTGGAGAAAATTATTTTCCGTCTTATTATTCTCCTCATGTTGGGGGGAAACATTTGGTCACCCAATATGACACTATTCTGTCACTTTTTGGTCAAACCAATGTTGACATGAATGTTTGTCACTAGCAGCCCACTCTGCCTATCCAACCACAAATGGTTATACAATTGTATCAACCAGTTCAACCTGTTACACCCACTTCATTAGAACTTTTTAATACATCTATACCCCTATTACAGAATCAAAATATTGTACATCAACCTTATCAGGTGGGTTATTTGACTCAATATCATCAAATGTTGGGTCTGCAGACTCAAAATCCTTTGGTTAATTTACAACCACCTGTATCAAGGATCATTTATTCACAAGTTTGTGTACCATTTTATGGGATGTCACAAATGAAACTTGGTTATACATATTAATTGAATCCAACTTATAATAATTTGGGTTATAACATTGGTTGATAGACCCCTTGGCAGCCACAGGCGCAAATGCCTCAAACTTCATTTCAATAAGTAACATATCTAGGATTTGGTCAACAGAATCCTCAAGCTTTTTCTATGCAAAACAACCCCTATCTGGGTTACTAGCAGCAAATTCCATGTGCTAGTGCTCAAAGGCCTGTTTCTCAAGAAATTCCATCTTACCTTGGCTATGCTCAACCTGAACTTAATCGACAGTTTCCTTTTGTTGCAACTTTGGAATTACCAAATTTAAACTAGTTAACCAACGATCCTATAAATTATGCTCCTTGGTGGCCAGTGATACCTCATAAATTACCCTCTGATATTCCTAAATACAATGGAAACCATGGAGAATATCCATCGACTCATGTCATGACTTATCATTTATGGTGTTCATCCAATTCCCTGAATGATGATTCTATTCGACTATGTATTTTTCAATGTACACTCACAGGTCTAGTTGCTAAATGGTACATTGAGTTACCTAGAGCTTCTTTTGACAATTTCACTTCTTTAGCTACTATATTTTTGACCCATTTCCAGTTACCGATCAGATACGAAACTAGAACGGAACTCTTGACCAACTTCAAACAGACTAATGCTACTCACATTTATGATCATATTCATGAGTGGCATTGTCGTCGATGAATGGTTAATACATTTGTTCTGGATCAAATCCTTACTCAATGGTTCATTAATTCCATATTACCATCTATAGCTAAGAATGTGGCTAAGGGTGGCGTCATCGCAGAAGATAAAGTTATCGCTCGAGCCCCATATTTAGACTGGATTTACACTCAATCCGGCACGCTCTATGAAAAAATCCCTAATGCGTCGCGATCTAATTTCAATGTTCCTCCTCAAATAAAGGACTCTCATGCCAGAGATGGCCTGATAGGCTCTGCAAATATACACCACGCTACTGCATCTGATTCCACTCCTACTTCCGAAATTAATACCGTTTCATTTGACAAAGGAAAAAATGACAAGCAACCAGGAAGTAAGAAGAAGGGAAAATCAAAGAAAAAGAAAATTTCTAACCTGCAGGAAAGATCATATGATCAAACATCTAGACAATGGAAGCCTTGTTATCCATGCATAATTTGTAACGAGGAACACTTTTTTAGGGATTTTCCTCATCGTACCGAAGTCTCAAAAATCATTAAGACTTCCCATGCATCAGCTGTGTTGACAAACCCATTTCCAAATCCAGACACTAATTTGGTTGCTACGGATCCAGCTCCTAGTTCCCAAGTGTTAATGTTATCCACCACAAAACCTTCTCAAAATATTTTGGTGTCGATGTAGAATAAAGACTACGGTAGTCCAGCCACTGATCAACCTACTACCTCGACAACGAATCCATCTACTAAATTAGTACCACCTAATGTTATTCATGAATTGACAATTAAGCCACCAAAGGGAGTAATTCATAAATAGACATATAATCCTCGAGCAAGAGCTGCACAAAATTATAATATAGTTGAATATTTGGCTCAATCCCCTTCAGCTATGTCTGCTCTTGAGGTATTACAAAATTTTCCCTCCCATAAGCAGGCCTTATTGTCGGCCATTCGTGGAATTGATCCAGCTGATTCTAATCTTGTTGTCTTTAATCATACAGGCTATGTACCACAGCTACCAGCATAATTGGCATTCTCCATACAAGTAAATGTTTTCAATCACCTTGTTCATTTCACTATTATTGATGAAGGAGCATCTATGTGCATTATGTCTCTAAACTATTGGAAGTTAGTTGGCTCGCCACGATTATCACAATCATCAACAATGTTGAAGGCTTTTGATCGAAGAATGTATAAACCTTGTGGTATTATCAATAACCTTCACATTGAACTAGGGGGGAAAAAAATGAATATTGAAGTCGAGGTTGTTGACGAACCCCTTCACTATAATATTTTACTTGGAATACCATGAGTATATGCAATGACTGCCATTGTTTCTACATACTTTAGAGTGATTTCCTTTCCACATAAAGGTACAATCACAGTCATTAATCTATTATCCTTTTTTGCCTCCGCTTCACAGTTAACTAGAAGTGTTTTGTTTTTTCACTTACCCCAACTAGAAATTCATAACATTGGTGTAGGACTCTTAAAGGATTCCACTCTCATGGGAACCTTTGCATTACCACCGCCAACGATGTCGGCAGAAATTTCAAGTATATAGACCTACTACATCATCTCTTCCACTCTATCTGGCTTAAGGGAGAGCATGGGTGATTCTGATATTTCTATGTTGGATGAATTTCTATTGCCCATCCCTATTTAGCTGGCATAGCAATCAATCTGTTTGGCTTGGGTGGCAAATCCAAAATCAGCGTTGCTGAGTGTTTGGGTTGATCGTTCCTTGGCTTTTGGTACTCCATCTGATCCATTTTCCTCAAAGTTTTTGACAGATGAAAATATTTTGGAAGCTATGATGTCAGAATGAGAACCATGGAAAGATTATCATCATCATTCCCATCTTCCTGATTATGAAGAAAACAATCTCAGTGAAATATATTACCCATCCATCAAAACTTTCTTTTCGAATTCTTTATTGATTAATGCAATCAATTTCGAATGAAATTTATCAAATATTGAAAAAACCATTTCTATTGATATTTCGATCAAACCTGGCGTGGTATAAAATATTCATGTCGGTGCAGCTTGTTCTCCATCATAACTTGATTCATATCGCTCTTTATTTCATGAATTTTGTGACGTATTCGCTTGGTCTTACGAGGAAATGCCAGGCATAGATACTAGTATAGTTGAACACACTATTAATATGTATTGTGATGTCAAATCGGTGTGCCAACGGCTTCGTCCTATTCATCCAAATAAATTCATTTCCATCAAAGAAGAAGTTGAAAAAAATTTGCATGCTGGTTTTATTTATCTTATTCCGCTAACTGAGTGGGTTTCCAATATTGTTCCTGTTATGAAAAAACAAGGAACCATTAGAGTGTGCATCGATTATCCAGATTTTAATCATTCTTGTCCAAAATACAACTATCCTACTCCCTTTATCGACCATATTATTGATGATTGCGCTGGATGCGAAATATTCTCGTTCATGGATGGATTTTCAAGCTACAATCAAATCAATATCTGCCCAGATTACCAACATAAGACAACATTTATCTTTTGCTGGGGCACATTTGCATATAGGAAACTTCTGTTTGGTTTAAAGAACGCTGGGGAAACTTTTCAGAGAGCAATGGATTATGCTTTCAACAACATCAAGCACATTGTTCAACCATATCTAGATGATTTACCAGCGCATTCAAAAAATCGTACTGATCACTAGATGCATTTGAGAGCCATTTACTTACACTTCTGACACTACAAAATATGCCTCAATCCACATAAATGTGTGTTTTGTGTTGGTTCTGGTCGATTTCTTGGATTCGTAGTCTCAAAAGAAGGAATTTTAATAGATCCACTAAAGGTACAGGCCATTCTTGATTTGCCTGCACCATCAACTTTACTTCAGATTTAGAAAATTCAAGGAAAGGCTAATTTCCTGAGAAGGTTCATTCCAAACTATGCCAAAATGGCTAATGGATTTACTCGATTATTGGAAAATGGGGTTCCCTTCAATTGGGATCAAGTTACGCAAGCTTATTTTTATGTTGTCAAGGACAATCTTGTCCGAGCGTCATTAATGTATCCTCCTAATTATCAAAATGATTATTTCCTATATATAGTCGTGGATGAAAAGACCATCGCTATTGTTTTGGTCCAAGTAGAAGACGTAATTGAACATCCAACCTATTATTTGATTCATAATCTCAATGACACAAAAGTTAACTACTCGTATGTGGAAAATCTTGCCTTGGCAACTGTTCAAGCTGTCCAAATATTTCACCATTATATCCTACTTCGAAAAACAATAATAGTTTTAGATTGCAATCCCATGAATTATATATTATCGCGTCAATTGCTGGGGGGGAATATTCAAAATGGATTGTCATTTTGCAGGAATTTGATTTGGAATTTATCAAATGCAAGTCAAAGAAGTCTTTAGTTTTGGCTGAGCTTCTCTGTGACCTTCTCTCTGATAGCACTACAACTACGTTGGAACCATCAATTCCTGACGATTCTCTGTTTCTGATTGGATCATCTGATCCTTGGTATGGGGATTTCATCATTTATCTCCAAACACTAACTTTTTGACCTAATACCTCTCACTCTGAACAGTGACATATTTGATACCAAGCCAAAGATTATCTGATCATCAGTGATACACTTTATCGTCATGGTGTCGATACTATTTTAAGAAGGTGCCTCACTCATGAGGAGGCCCAAAAAGTATTAAATGATTATCATGCTAGGGCTTGTGGTGGAAAATTATCTAGATATGCTACTGCACAGAAGATACTCTGCGTCGGTTACTTTTTGCCTACTATTTTTCGAGATTGCATCCTCGTGGTTAGAAGTTGTCGTGCATGTTAGATTTTTTATCATAAAATCTGCAAACCGCCTGTGCCAATGAATCCTGTTGTCTCTGCTAGACCATTTATGAGATGGGGTATTTACTTCATGACCTGTAACCCTCCTTCTTCCAGGGGTCATGGTTATATTATTGTTGCAGTCAACTATTTTACCAAATGGGCCGAAGCGATGCCTACATTCAATAACACAGGACAAACAGCTGCATTGTTTTTCTTCAACCACATTATTGCACGGTTTGGGGTCCCACAAGATATAGTTACAGATCATGGGAATCATTTTCGCAACCATATGATGTCTGAATTGACTACCAAGTTAGTATTTTCGCATGATAATTATACTCCTTATTATCCACAATCAAATGGACAAGTTGAGGCTATTAACAAAATTATTAAACGAATGCTTCAATGAATGATAGGAATCCATAAAAGGAAATGGCATGTGATCCTGTACTCCACTTTGTCGTCGTATCGAACCTCGGTGAGAAAAGAAAACATATTTACTCCTTTTAAATTGGTGTATGGTCTAGAAGCTATCTTACCAATCCAATGCGAAATATCATCATTAAAACTCACGATATACTTGTTACCTGACACCTAAGAAGAAGAACCGTGTCTCCTTTACCTCATCCATCTTGATGAAACATGTCGTGAAGCCCAATTGGCCAAAAAAGAACATAAGAGACGTATAAAGGCGCAATACAAAAAAAATTTCTAGCCTCGCATCTACTCAAAGGGAAACTTGGTCCTTCTTTACGATCAAGAAGTTGATGTAATATGTACAGGGAAATTCGAGCCATTATGGCATGGCCCCTATATTTTCAAAAGAGTTCTTGCTAAGGGTGCCTATGAGTTAATTGATTACGATGCGATTCCATTGGCACAACCTAGAAATGGGTTGTATCTTAAACGTTACTATGCTTAATCATGAGCGTAGTAATTTTTTGTATTATATTGTATATATGATGTTGATTTGCATTCACTATCTAAATTTGTTTTTAGAGTTTTCTTTATGTTAGTAATCCTCTTTACATTTTATCGTAGATGTTTGAATCTTTGGAACCATTTGTTGGATATGCTGATGGTGCTAATCGTAATACGTAAAATCCATCCTCTGCAGCGTGGGCCATTTCGCTCCGAATGACAAGTTAGTGAATTTACAAGGGATTTGTATTGGTAGATCGAAAAACAATATCGCTGAGTATATCGCGTTGATCGAACTTCTCTCTGATGCCATTTCATTTGGTATTAACCGCATAATTGTAAGGTTAGACTCACAACTTGTGGTATTACAACTTAATAGTGTTTATACTGTTATAAATCCAACACTTCCTAGATTTTTCCTAAGAGTTCAAATTTTGGAAATACATTTTGATTTTTTTCAATATTAACATATTTCCGAAAACTTGAACACATTGACTGATTCATTAACTAATCAAGTTTTAGACAGACATTTTCAACATAGGTAAAGAAAACATTCACATCATTGAATAGGATTGCACAATAAACATAATAAAAGCTCTGAAATCATATAGATAGATAGATATATGTTTTTACAAAATTTGTGCCCAAGACACATTAGTCATCTGACCTCAAAATGTATGCAAAATGTGACAAGTAAATTAGTGGTGCTCATGGTAACATGCTATATATCTAGCAATTCTACGGAGCAACCGCATCCAATGGTTAGGCACCCCAATAGTGTGTCATTGTAGTCGCATGGGAAGCTCTTTGATCCGAAAATATGGAATCCTAAAGGTAAACCCCTCTATGTGCTGCTAAAGCTCATCTAGAGTCTTAGCCATATCAAGGTCCCGAAGGACTACTGTCCTGACAACCCTATCTGTTGGCGCATTTGCTTCGGACTCTGGTTCATCTACTTGTTAAACACAACCAATATATGAATTACATCAAACATTTATTTTAGCATTGGAAAGAAATCAAAACAAAAAAACATATATAAACCTTCGAAAAATTAAAAAAACATGGCCAAATAATTCTTACCTATTGCACCCCACTAAGCGCCTTCTGGTAATACTAAATATAGATCTCCTCGAAAGTTGATGCCTGCGTATGCATACTCATCGATGGCAACAATTTTTCGGTGGAACCAGGTGAAGAATGCAATAGAGAACAGAAATATCGATTGGCCTACATGCCGACCCATGAGTTCTACCCATCTCTGCATTCGAGGATCTCTAGGACTAGATATATGTAGTGTTACATTCTGTGGCTGCATCAGTGGAGTCCGTTCCAAAGCGAAGGAGATAAGGATTGAACCATAACTGAAATTTTTCTTCCTTCCTCCCTTTTCTTTGTTCATTTTTTCCTTTATCTAAGATAGAATAGCTTCAGACCAATTGAAAATTGTTGGCTCTAAACACTCTAGCACGTACTGCATATACGATCTGTTCGCTACATGTATTGTAATGGTGCCAGCAAGTTTAGTAATTGTGAAAAGGATGGTTCTCAAAGGAAAATCCCTGACATCTCGGATGTTTATTTTTCCATATTTTCTAAGTTCTGCCACTAGATAGAAATATTTCATAACATAATCCCTCACTGTCTCTCCTCCAACAATAGACCCTGTGAGAGAAATGGGCAAACCTCTCCTCAACAAACCTGTGAGAAAATACACGTCCTCAAGTATTATGGGAACCACTTGATTTTTAATGTGAAATTCCTCTATCACCGGATCCCACGCTCGAACTAAGAACTCCAAGAGTTCTATTTGTTGCCTCATTCCCGACAATTTGAAGTACTTAAGTAGACCACAATCTCTTAGGGCTCTTACAGTACCCGGATCATTCAAGGAAATCATATCTTATTCTTCATGTTCTCTTTCCCTCCATGTCATTGTCATTATAATCTGATGGAAACCTGAAATACAACCATAAGATCCATTAGATTCCATTCATTGCAAAAAACTAAGAAAATTTTGGACACAACATGAAAACCAAAAACTTTAACTATGCCCAACGCACTCCCTGGGCTGAGACAAAGCATTGCACATGCAAGTACCCTTCACTATACCTGATATGCAATGCAGGTTTCGACATTCAGGGGTGCGTTGCCCTCATTTTAGGCAGAATTTACCATAAGGGCCTTAAAACCATAAAAATCTGCAGAGAATGGAAATGAAATGAATACCAAAGGGAAGAGGAGGTTCATGTACTAACCTTGATCAAATGGAGATGAAATCCATCCACAGAAATGACCGCAATCAACGACTAAAGTTTGGGGGGGAAATCAGGTTCAGAGCTCCAAAATGCAAATGGTAACTATGGAATGGTAAAAATGAATAGTGAAGCTACTTTTTATAGTCATTTAATTATTCGCAAGTTAAATTTATTGCTATGACTATAGATTTATTATGTTTTTATCGTAAACTAGGTATTTTTAATCCATTTGATGTTGTTCTGAACAAGAAATACAACTGATGAACATAATAGTCATGCAGATTTATTCAAAGAATGACTTGACCACAAAGCATAATTTTTCTCCTTATTTTTCTAGCCTTGTTAAAAATGAAAAAGGATTTGAAGCCCACTTTTAGCTCTTTTTTGAGCTTTGATAACAGCGAAAAAGGAACCCTAGAGCCTTCTTTCAGCTCTTTTCAGACTCCGATAATGTGAAAAGATTTTCGAGCACTTGTCATTTAGAGCTCGTTAAAGTAAATGAATTGATATCTACTCAGTATAATTTTAACCCTTTTCCAGACTGAGATGGATTATTTACGAAAAAGGAATACCTTGTTTAAACATGACCAAAGATATTCTCTCAGATATTATTTTACACTTTTTCGGGTCTGAGTGACAACTCTACGAAAAATTAATTTTGGAGTTGTCTTTTGTCCTCTTTTTCAAACTTTCTAAATATCAAAAGGACCAGGCTATCATTGTCATTAAGCTTGTTAAAACATAAAATAGTGACGAGCTTGTCTATCATGGCAAGAATCAAGTTTTATTCATCGCTAGACTCATTAAATTATTAAATAGTGATACTTTATTCACCCGAAGGGTTGAATTATAGATCAAGCAAATGTTATCCTCCTCAAGCTTGTTAAAAAATAAAGAGGTACTGGTCGATAAATGACTGGGGAAATTTTCAGAAAGGTGAGAAAAGTTTCTTTTTGGTAGCAAGTCCCTCTTGAACATGATACTTCTTTCACTCCATGTTTGTGATTGTTTGGGTTGGGTAATCATCTTGATGGTTCATTCAAACCTATCGTTCATCATACCTTCACTTCGGTTTTGGGTCAATGTTTCCAAATCATCATAGTGTCGCCAATATGTTCAAGAGAAGTCATCCAGTGATTAAAAACTCATCCTTCTGCAATATTCATAAACCTTCATTTTCATGACCGTCATCCCTGAAAATTGCTATATCAAGTCATACCCTTGTCTCCAAAATCAGTAACTCCAATTTTGTGATAAGGTAACTTCCTGTTGACAACAAATCAATATCCAAGAAGTTCACTTAGAAACATCAGATTCCAGTACCATGAGGCTTGTTACAGCATCGACAAGATCCTCACTTCTGGAACTTTGACCAAAAGATTTTGTTTGGCGTTCGACATCAAATCATCTATTCACACCTTACAGAATGTACTACAATACCTTGAGGGCCATTCTCATTAATGGTGGCTCTCTCACATTTGTTAATAGCTCACATCATTGGCTAGTAATCAAATGATGTATTTCCACATTCGACTACAAATCATATATTCGCATGGCTAGACTTGTACTCGAATGATTGATTAAATGAGATAAGGAGACCCCGAATCTAGTTTCATCCATATGGGTTGCGATTTCAGGATTTTTGTACACATCATCTATACGGTGACCTTACATACACATTGTCATCCAAACATGGGCCTATATCTATAGGCATGTCTGCATCTGGGCAACATTCCAATGTGTTAGCTCCCTGTAATTTGCTAGATTGATTTAGATACAAATTGATAATGGTAACATAAAACCAAGATTTGGAATCCAAGGACCTAGCCTTCCTCGATTCGGAGAGGGATCTCTCAATCTATGCAAAGATATGTCTTGTTTACTGATAAGGGTTTATTTTAGGCTGGATATTAAGTGCAGGGTATTTTGATTTTTTTGGTTGGGTATGATACTTTGATAGATTTTAGATAGGAAACATGGAAGATTGTTAAGTCATTGGGCAATGGAGTCTAACAAGGTCCAGATAAGTTCGTAAATGGTGTTAAGAGAATTTTCAGAGAAATTTTACTTGGTTTTTGGATCTTTTAAGGTTATGAAAGATTTATGAAATGGACATAAATATTGAGAACAACAAACTAATAAAGGGCTGAAACCGAATCCTTTATATATTTGTAAAATGAGGGAGTTAGAAAATTGAAAAGAACAACAAGAGAATCAAAGGCATAAGCAGAACCTAATCCATTTTATTTTAGACTGAAAACAGATAATTAACTAAGACAAACATTCAGATAAAAACATAGAAAAGTAATAAATTTATCCAACTTTCAGAGCTTTTATCATCTAGAGCAAAAAAACATTTAAGATACACAAGTAACTATAACCGTAGAAGGAGAGAAAACTCTGACATCCAAAGTTATAGCTATAAGGTTTCCTTAAAATAATTTTAGCTAAGTAAAGGCAAAGAGCATGATTTTAAATAGACTTCTTTGACAAACCTAGACAAAGCTGCTTTAAAAATATGATTCCAAGAACATAATATTTCAGTGGCAATAATATGCATGGCTAACCATAAATCATAATTGATGCTAACTGATCTAAATTATTCAAGAAATGGACGAGCTAAGAACCTGTTAGAGAGCAAGAAATTATTTCCCTAATATATCTTAGCAGAAGAAAACATTAAGGCGGTGAAGGACAAACAGATTTAAGGTGCCACTAGAAAACATTTCTTAATCCAAATTCTTTGTCCTACTGCAACATAGCAAGATGGAGAACATAATGGAAAACTAGAAAACAAAAACAAAAGAAAACTTCACCATCAACCAAGCCTATGGATCCTGCAAACAATCCTTCTCCATAAACAAGCAAATGAGATCATGCATGAGTTCCAAGACATCAATTTCTCTTCAAGAGCTTCAAAGGACTATGTATTATTCCAGCATCAGTCATCAAAATCCAACATTTATAATGAGTTCCAATGTAGTATTTATGCTACAAATGAGGAGGTGAAACTATTCTAGGGCTCAAAATGGTATTAATTACAAAGTAAATGCATTCCTAGCCTTGAAAACCATGTAGGGCATAAGGTAAGAATATCTGCAACTACTTCTCTGTTAAAATAACCTTTTCTTAATTTTTGAGATAAAGATAGGTGGAAAAGATTGACTTTTAAGGCTCTACCCTATCTTTACAATAACTGCTCTAACTGTTTAAAATATATTCTTTTGTGTGATAGCTGCTTGTTTGTATTTATAGATAAGAATTGGCCAAAGGAGTTAGTTGATATTTCTGATTGAATAATTGCTCTGTGTTGATGTGTTCGAGGCTGATTTAGCCTAATCTTTCCTTTAATTTCATCATTAAAATGTGTTAAGGCCTGATCTCACTTTTTTCCTTCATAATTTCACTATGCTATCTTTATCTATAATTTGCATGGTTTAAGTATTTTAATCTTTCATTCTTTTGACTTAACCTTTAGACTTTAATCTCTCTGATACTCTTCACTAATCTTCACTATTTCTTTCGTTTTGCTGGTGTACAGGTGGCTTTCCGCGTTGGATGGTTTTGAATGAATGGTCGATGCTCATGAAACATTGCCTTAAACATGGAATAAACCCTTTTTATCCCTTTTTTGAATTGTTTTGAGCCTTCGAGGATCATCATCCTCGGTTCTTTGTCACTTTTCTTGACTGTGGGAGAGCTTGCACATTAACCCGCCATTAAAAACTGCAAATAAACATTAAAAATATTATGAAAACCTACATTGTGGTTTTAAACTGCTTGCGGAAGCTGTGTGGGGGCAGGAGGAGTAGTGAGGAGGAGGGTGCATGCGGCGAGGAGGTTCTATGGCGAAGAGCAAATAACCAGGTTTTAAAATAGAGTTTTTAGTTCGAAGAAAGCATTGGTGGTTTTGGGAAAATCGTGAATGGTTTTCGTGTGAGGCCTGGGCAGTAAGTGGTATTGGCAGGGGGAGCGCAATAAGGTTTAGGGGTTGACGCGTATCCATTAAAAACTACCCATTTCACGTTGATATTTGGAATTTAATATTTTTTGGGAGAAATGAGTGCAAAGATGAACTTTGGCTATCAGATCTGAGAGCTCAGGATCTATGGTGGAGAATGGAGGTGACAGATGGAGTTGCACAGTGGGGTCGGCTATAGACATCAGCAATTTCATCATGTACCGGGTGGTTCATTGTGCAGGGTAAAATTTTGTTGGGTGGAGCTTGAATGGTTAGGATAAGCAGGAACCATTGGATCAGCAAGATCGACGATTATGATTGTATCGGGGAAGCAGAGAGGTAATGGATGGGGCTAGGAGAATGGATGATGGGAGAAGTGAGGGCCGTTAGATCTTGAGGATCAATGGTGGAGATACGTAGAGGAGAAAAATAAGGGCGGATGAAAAAAATAAGGAAAGGACCCTGTTGGCCGTTGGATCGTTGCAATCAACGGCTAGGATCTTGTCCGGGGGGACCACAAAAATGCGGAGGCCGAAAGAAGATGGAGGGCCCAGAAAGGGTCCAGACTGTTGGATTTGGGGAGATCGACGGCTGAGATCTACTCGGGGGATCGACCATCATCGGGAAAAAAGGTGTGTGAACAAAGAAATTAGAATCGCCGAAGTGTTATGAAGATGAGAAAGAGCGAAGTACGATGCAATAGAGGATTGTTGGATTGAAAATGAGATCAACGGTGGAGATGTGATTGGGGTTTTGCACATCGGCGTAGAAAAGGGTTTGGAAACGAAAAATTGTGATGGACGACGGAGCGTGGATCGTCCGATCTGGGGGAGTTTGACGGTGGATATTTCATCGGTGGAGGATGGAAGTGGGAATGGGGATTCCCAAAGTGTGATTTGCGATGGAGCTTGGACCGTCAGATATTAAACAAGATGAATGGTGGAGATTGGCTCAAGGGATCGGCCATCAACAGAGAAAAGGAGTGCGGGCATGACCCTTTCCAATTTGCGATGGAGAGTGGACCGTCTGATCTAGGGGAGATCGATGGTCACAAATCCATCGGCGGAGATGAACATCGGTAGAGATTTGGTAAAGCAGAAATGGGAAACACCGAAGTGCGATGGCCGATGGGGGCTTAAGACTTCGACTGATGGTAGTGGGCCTCGGTCTCATGGCAGAAAAGGGCTAGGGCTAAGCTGAAAGGCGATTGAGCCCTAAGGTAAAAAATGAGTGGAAAATAGGCCGAAGTGATGTTTTTTGAGGGTTTTTGAGGGTTCTGATAGAGTGAAAAAAGGGGTTTAAAACCAAATAAAGAGGGTTTATAAGGTTTAAAAGGGGATTTTTAGGAAGTGAAGGAATTTTTAATAGGAAAATATGAATGAAAGGGGATGGAAGAGGGGGTCCAAAAATAGTTTTCTTCACGATAACAACAGGGTTTTTGAAGGATTTTTTATGAAGATATCAGTGAAAAGGGTCCTTTGAAGAAGAGACATAGCAAGGCTTCAAGAAGTCACAAATTTTCTCCCAATTTGTTTCTTGAAGATTAATAGACCTATTTTTAGCCATCATAGGATATGAAAATATTCATTGATGGCTAACAGTGGCTCCACTTGGGGAGGAAAACTTGCTTTTTAAGGTGTCCAGAACCTCATATTATCAATCTTCTGGCTTTCAATAGACCAGTGCCTAATCCATTGGGAAACATTCTTTTCTTTCCTCTATTGGTTCTCTTTGTTTTTGATAACATTTCAGAAACCTGCAGCATGTGAAATTTTCTAAAACAACACCTCTACCTACACAACCTACTTGTCCTAGCATTTTCTCTCCTTTGAGGTGTAGTTAGACTTGCAAACCTTTTGACATCAACATTTTATTCTTTTATTGAAAGCAAGAAAACTAATCTAAATCTACCCTTATAACTTCCATGAGTCCAGATTAAACAGTTGGACTCATTAACTTCTCTACCTAACTACCACCTGTCAGGATTAAGTTGTATGACAGATCTTATTCTCTACATTCTAAAATAGAAATTTAAACACAGAAAAACCTGGATTCAACTGTTTGATTTGCTATGGTGTTTATGGTTGTATGTACAAGCTGCACATAGACTTTATTTGCAGAAAAATAAAAGAAAATTGTGAAAGCTTAAGATCTGAAAATTATAAACATCCTTCTATTCTTTTTCCAACTCTGGTTTTGATCTATTTAGAGCTATATTTTTTATTTTCTTGGTTCAGATTTTGAGTTTTTTTGAACCATTCTTTTCTATCCTAATCTATTATACTGATAATCCAAGATTATAGAATTTGGAAAATCTTCTTCACTAACCTATCAGCATGAAATTGAAATTTACTCAATCATGTTTAGGTTGTATGACTGAATAATTACAAGTAGTGGCATTTGAGCTTGCACACAAACATTATTTTGCAAAAAAGTAAATAAGAAAGATAAGGCCATGATTTGTTTTTTGTGAGGCATCTTTATCTTTCTCTTTGGTTCTGTTTTAAACATGTGGAACCAGTATCTTTTCAATATCCTAATCTATATTTCTTTGAATAAGTTAAGTCTGAAATAATGTTTTATCAATTAAAGTTTCTACTAACTTATCAACATAATTTTAAAGCATGGCCATGATTAGGCTAGATAACTGAACAAAATATCCTTTTGAATCAGCAGTGGCATTTAGACTTGCACACTTTCAGAAATTCTCCTTTTTGGGCATGGGGCTGTACCTTTTCTGTTGATTGTGCTCTTTTTCCTCTTTCTATTGTTTTTGTGTTTTTCTTTCTCGATTTTTTTTTTTTTAAAGAAATGTTATATACAATGAAAAAATGTTTTGAAACTAAGATTCTTGGCAGAGATAGTGCTTGAGCATCCTGCCATTGACTGGACCTCCAAATAGATATTCTCCATTCAGTTCTTGCAGGAAGAATGCATTATGGCCCCTTATAGAATGAATGATGTAGGGCCCTTTCCACAGATTCTCAAATTTTCCATGCTTTACTTTCTCTTCCCTTCTAGAATCCCAATTTAGAACTATATTTCCAACTTGGAAATCATTTACTTTAGTCCTTTTGTCATACAGTTTCTTGATGTTCTCTTGGACTATTTTTGTTCTTTTCTACACTTCCTCTCTTGACTGTTGTAAATGAATGGTTTTATTGATCCTTCTCTACATATCATTCTCTTCAGCTTGTACTTCTTGAAGAATTTTCATGACTGGAACTCCTAAGGATGTTGGGAAGACTTCATCCATACCATAAACCAACTGATAGGGGGACATATTTATTGACTTTTTGGTGGTTAATATATCAACCCATAAAGCATGAATAAGCTTACTATGCCATGATTTCTGATTCTACTCCAACATTTTTTTGATAATATTGACAAGGCTTTTGTTGGAGGATTTAGCTAATACATTTCCTTGGGGATAGTAGGCAGTAGAATGACCCAATGTGATATGATATTTATAGAAAAATTCAACCATTATTTTAGACTTAAAGGCAGCAAAATTCTTATTTTCTGTGATGATTTTTCTAGGACAACAAAATCTGGATAGTATATTGGTTTCAAGGAACTTGATAATGACAAAGTCAGTAGCATTCCTAGAAGTTATGGCTTCTATCCACTTGGTAAAATAATCAATGGCAGTGAGGATCCACTTATATTGGTCTGAATAAGATGGGTGAATTTCCCCAATGAAGTCCAAGCCCTATTGTTGATAGGGAGCCTCAACAATGATGAGATGTAAGGGTAAATATAGGAGTTTTCTCTTGCCATAAAAAATTTGACACTGATGGCAAGACATGACAAGCTTCTGAGTATCTGGGAAAAGGGTGGGCCAATAGTAACTAGATCTGAGGATTTTATTTTCTGTACTCTTCCAGCAAATATGTCCTCCACATTCTCCCTTGTGCAGCTCATGCATGATTTTTCCTGCATCAATCTCAGGCAAACATTTAAGCAATATTCCAACAACATTCTTCCAATACAAAACCCCATCTAACATGCAATAATTTAAAACCTTCTGTTTCAAGAATCTAGCTTTAGTTTTAGACAAAGAAGGAGGGGTATTTAGATAGAGCAACATGTATATGATATCAGCATACCAAGGTGAATTCACAAAATTTTATTCAATAAATGGAGCTGTGAATTCTTCTATTTCTTCCAAAATATCAACCATATTCATATATAAAGCTTGGAATTTTGATTCATCCATAAGTTTTGCTAATCCCTGCCCTTTGATTAGTTTTGTTGGCCTGATTTCTAAGTCATATTCTAGAATAATAGAAATCCATTTTCCCCTTTTACCATTAGGGTCTTGACTTAGAATGTCCTTGAAAACAGTATGTGGGACAAAAGAAATGATGTGAGAATGTAAAATGTAGACTCTAAAGTCTTTCAGTGCTTTTACCAAGGCTAAGGTTAAGGCTTGTTTCTCCATGATATTATATTTAAGTGGAGCATATCTTAAGGCCTTGCTGAAGAAAGCTATGGGCTTCTCTTGCCCCATGATGTTCTTTTGCAACAATATTGCTGCCACAGTATGTTCAGATGCAAAGGAGAAAATGCAAAATTCTTTGGTGAAGTCAGGGCTGATTAAGATTGGTGTTTGTGTGAGTGCTTGTTTTACCCGCTCAAAATATTGTTTTACTTCCATATTCCACTTCACTCCTACTTCATTTTTCAACATATTCGTGATATTCCTTAGGAGCTCAGCAAGGTTAGGGATGAATTTTCTTAGGAAGTTAATCTTTCCAATGAAAGATTGCATCTCTTTAATGATCCTAGGATGGGTTATTTGTAATATTGCTTCTATTATTTTGGTATCTATCTTGATTCCTTCCTCAGAGATGATGTGACCTAAGATTTTTCCTTCCTGAAGGCCAAAAAAAGTTTTCTTAGGATTTAGGGACAGACCATACTTTCTACATTTTTCAAAGACTTTTCTCAAGTGGACTAAGTGCTCCTCATCAGTCTTAGAGTAAACAGTGATGTCATCAAGGTATATGACTATGAAGTAACCTATGTCTTATGAAAAAGCTATGTCCATTTCCCTTTGGAAATTAGCCCCTGCATTCATTAAACCAAATGGAATTTTAACATATATGAACGTACCCCAAGGTGTAGCGAAAGCAGTTTTAAGTTGGTCACTTGGAAAGACTAGAACTTGGTTATAACTTGAGAAGCCATCTATTAATGAGATTCTTTGTGAACCAACTACTTTTTGGAGTATGTGATCCATTTTAGGAAAGGGGTAATTTTCTTTCAAGGAGGCTTTGTTCAAATTTCTGAAGTCAATACAAAGCCTAATTTCCCTGATCTTCTTCCTAACTGACACAAGGTTGGACACCCATTTTGAGTATCGTACAGGGACTATGATCCCGGCATCGTACATATTTTTTATTTCTTTCTCAACTAAGGGTAACAAGAGGGGGTTTATTCTTCTCAACTTTTGTTTAAATGGTTTCTGATTTTCTTTGAGAGGAATTTTATGTTGGATGATTTTGGTGTCATAGGATTTCAAGTCTTCATACCCCCAAGAAAACACATCGTTAAAGTCTCTAAAAAACTCAATGTGTTTCTGTTTTGTGTGAGATGGGAGAGTTTTGGACAACTTGATTATTTTGGGCTCTTTCATCCCTCCAATGTCACACTCTTCTCCATTTGTTTCAGTGGGTTCCATCTTAGGTTTTTTTAGCTACATCATTAAAATCAAATAACTCTTGTAGTGGTGTAAGGCCTCTTAGCAAAGTGTCATCTTTGTACTGCAGAATTTCAAGTTCTATTTGATATGATTTATCAAATAATTCTGCAACACAAGGGTTTTGAAGGTGGTTTATATAATCATCAAAGGGAAGCTCTGTTTTGGGAGTTTCTTTTTCAGCATAATTATTTCTTTCAAATCCAAAACTCTGTTTTGTGCTTGCAAAGTCATTTATGGATTGCAGAAAATAATCTATTTGGTCATCATTGTCAAACACTTGCCAATGGTTCAAGTTGTCCGATACAATAGGAATGTTCTTTAGTTTGATGAGGCATTGATTATTTTCATAAGGTAAATAGCAATTTCTGGAAACAAAGGCAAGCTCATTGGCAAGGCAATTTTGGGCCCTAGGGATGAAAGTGAGCTCATATTTCTCAAAGGTTTTGAGAAGGTCTAGGGCAGCATTTCTATATTCCATTAAAATAATGTTTTTGGCCGAATATTCTCCCTTAATTTGATTGATGATTAGTTCAGAATCTCCTTGTATCAATAATTTCTTGGCTTTGAGAGATTTAAGTAAGTACAGACCAATAAGGAGAGCCTCATACTCTGCAACATTATTAGTGCATTGAAAATCTAACCTATAGGAATGGCCTTCATTTGTGTTGTGGATCCAAACACCATCCCCTGATCTAGACTTACCATAAGAACCATCAAATCTCATATGCCAAAGGGTGTCAATTTCAGTTTTGTCAATGTTCTGTACTTCGGGGCTGCTAGAGTTTTGGGAGTTATTTTCTTGATTAGAGAGCTGGTTTGATTGTTCTGGGGGACTTAGTTCTCTCTCATTGTCATTCACTTGTTCACTTATGTGATTTTCATTGTATAGGGTGAAGGAGTCGAGTTATGAGTGAATGGAATAAACTGGTGTGTTATTTGGCCTATCTATGTTACTCACCATGTATTTCATGTGGGATTCTCGGTACAATATTCTTGTTTGATTGAAGACTGGGATGGTGGCATAGGTCATGTCCATTTGAAGGCTGCCCTGGAGTTTGGCCCCCCGTGATCTAGATAAAAGCACACCACACTTTGGGGGGATGTCAGCCACAACTATATCCATGACTAGACTCTTAGCAGTGATTTGTGCTAGATTGACACACAGATCCTTGATTAGGCCCGGACACCTAACCCTACTAGAATCAAAAGAATACAAGTCTTTGTATGGCTTTGTGATTTCTAGGCCCAATATCTCCATCACAACCTTTGGCATGGGATTGTGTGAGGCACCGGAGTCTAGCATAGAATTATGCAAAAAAAATTCATGTATGTTCAGACTTACATAGAAAGTGTTAGGGTCCCATGATTTGGCTGATTGGCAAACCAAATGACAGTGTAACATCAAACCAATATTTGGAGCCCAAGGACCTAGCCTTCCTGGACTCAGAGAGGGCTCTCTCTATTTGTGTAAGGGATATTTGTGTGTGTGCTTATTGTGTTCTGATTTTAGGCTAGTTATGAAGTAGGTTTTTTGGTTTTGGTTTTTAGGTTGTGAGGGATGAAACTGATCAAAGATATAAGATAGGTAAAAAGGATGTTATATCAACTAGTCTATGGGGTCGGAAAGGTCTAGAAAGCTATTATATGGTGATACAAGGCTGTTGAAGGGCCGATTTGATTCGAGGTAGAAAGGATCTTTGGGTAAAATGGAACAAAATGGACATAAAGTTTGGGAAAAACAAAGGATTTCAAGCATAACTAGTTTAATAGCTGACATAAACATGGTAGGGAAAATCATTAATCATGATAAATGTAACTATAAGCTAATCAGTACATAGAAATAAACATTCAAGCCATGCATAGAGATATATCACCCTCTAACTTTGGGAAATGGCTATCATACTTTGGGGAAAACAACTAAGAGAGACAAACAACTTAACTTACTATGCCGAAACGCCTAAACACAGTACTTCAAGTTATTGGGCACTTTGAAAACAAGATTTTCATAGTCTTAGACAAAGGGCTAGATCAGAACTAGGCCTCCTTGGTTCAAAAAAATGATAATCTAATCAGTCAAAGAGAAATTTCATGGATGGAGCTATCACTAGCCATAGGTAAGCAGGGCATACCGTAAATCATACTTAGCATGTATAAAACCATGAATGAAATAAGCAACAATATCCTTAAGTTATTAAAGAGCAATCAAGAATTCTTTAATGTGACTAAGGAAGAGGAAAACATGAAAGCTATGAAGAAACAGGAAATTTGAGGTGCCCCCAAGAGCATATCTCAAATCTGTTCTCTATTGATCTATAGCAAGCAAGAAACATGTATTCATGAATGAAAAATAGAAGACAAAACAAAGAAAGAGACACTATACCATTCTACCAAGTCATGGAATCCAACAACAATCCTCTTTCATCATCCAAGAACATCCAAGAGGCAATCCAAAAGCATAAGACAAGTATTTCTTCCAAAGCTTATATGACCATATATTTCTTCTATCATTAAGTTCAGCCTCTTTTACAATGACAGCCTTTGGAATATATAGGCTCAAGTGGGGAAAACCTCTTGGTTCAATTTGCACTCTCATTGGCCTATTCAAAATATCTAAACTTGTCCTTGAGGCTTTGCAAATCCCAAGGCACAAAATATCTCATAAAATATCTAAAAAATGCTAAAAGATGGAACTAAATTGACTTTTCATAACTTCTCATGTGCAAAAATAGCTAAACGCACATGAGGAAAAAACAGATTTTAAAGGTTCAAATTTTACAAAAATACTCAAAATTTACATCAGAAAACGGTCCCCTGACTTTCCGGCAACATTTGGCAGCCTTCTCGATGTCGAAAAAAGGCTCATGATAGCTCGTTGGAAAGCTCTGAGTGTCTAATTTCTGGAACAACTAAAACTGTCTCAATATAATGCCTAAAAGTCCTCCAAAAATAGGATTATGTGTAAAAAACCAGAAAATAGAGTTTTCTGATAGAGCGGGCAGAGTGTAGAAAAAGTGGACATTTTTCGCCATTTTGGAGGAGAGAATGATCTTCAAATGTCCTGAAAAGCACTAAGTGTGTGATATTGAAATTATGGCATCCAATGGTACCATTCTCCTCCATTTATGATCCTCCGAAATGAAATGGTGAAGCCCATGAATTTTGGCCAAAAACTCAAAAATGCCAAAAAACCAAAACATGTCAAAAATTTCCCAAAATCAGTGAGCATGAACCTCAAGGGTTCTCAGCAACATGCTATGAAGCAAAGGCCAAAATCTGAAGTCTTGATGTGTCCTTTCTCACTTTCCGTGCCGGGCACTTCCCTTTAGCCTCCTTGAGCTTTTCTTGAGCAGCCTTCAACTTGCACCGGGCAAACTGATTTAAATTTTCATAATGTTTTGTCATTCTCCTTTGAAGGTCTAGATCCCTATTTTCCCTCTCCAATTTCTTCTCCAAGTGGCCATTGACTCTCTCAAGCCATGCTTCCTTTTTGTTCTCTAAAAAACCAAACTGCCTCAAAAAGGATTTCAAGAATGTTTTCTCAAACAAAACTTTGCCTTCTTTGTCAATCACTGTTTTGATCAAGGTAGATTTGCCTCAAAGCTGTGTAAAATGTTTTCTTTGATATTGGGTCCCTGCTCCTCTCAGAACACTGCTCTTTCCCCTCTGTATTCCAATCAATCAAGTAAATTTAATAATAAGCACACAGTCAACAAAAGATACACAGTCCAATGATTTCTGTGTTTGTGTAAGGTCACATGGCTCTAGGTGTTTTGAGGTTAACAGGACAACCTTGTATTTTAGACAAAGGAAAAACAAAATTCCTCCCAATTCAAAAACACTTCTCTTCTTCTTTGTATGCCACTCAACAAGTAGATTTAAGAACATAAACACAGTCAACAAAAGATATACAGTCAAAAGGTCACTGTGATAGTGCAAGGTGACATGGCTCTAGGTGTTTTGAGGACAGCACAACAGCCTTGTAGCAAGCAAACACTTCTCCTAATCAAGATACTGCCCTTGTATTCACCAATCCCGACCCACAATTTTGTCAATATCTCCAAATGGTAACCTACAGTTTCATATACTATAATCTGTTTATGGTCGAGAAGGCAACCTTGATTCTGCTCTTCACCACACCGAAGCAAACTTTGAACAATGACCAAGTGATATATGGATGATTACTATGGTTGAAATTAGGGTTACTGTCTCATTTTTTTTTAAACACTGAGTTTCTACTTTAAAATAGTGCCTTCATCTCTTACCCTTGTTTTGAAAGCAATCTATAGGCTCTTTGAAGCTAGAATCAACCCTTTACTCTCAACCAGCTATTATTCTCTTTCAAAACATTCACTTAAAAAATCTTGACTTACACCACGACCTTTACTACCTCAAACACTGTCTAGCAATTTTGAATTTAAGGGGGGGGGGGGGGGGGGGCAAGACAAAAATACCCTAAAACATGATGGCAATCTTTTCTTGAGGGTTTGAGCAACTTTTTAAAAACATTTGGAGGTGTTTTAATGCCTTGACATATGCGCGGCACGTTTGAATGAGAGAGCACCGCGTAGACAAACTGTCGAGTCACTTGTCGGGCCGACAGGACCAATGCCCACTGGAACTCCCCGCACCGTGCCACAATGTATTCCTTTGTAAAAAATTCACCCAAATGTGCCGCGTGGTTGTAAATGCGCGCTGCGCAACTTTTAAGCTAAAAAAAAACTCTTTTTTTTTGCTCAAAAATTCTTTCTCCGGTCTTGTGAACAGCAAGGGGGAATTTGGCTTGTGCTTTGGAATTTGCAAGATGTACGGTAATGGTCCTTAACCCTTTTGAAAATGAAAAACCAAAGTCCCTTTCACTTTGGCTTGTGAGAGTTTTGAAAGCTTCCCTCTTTAAAACAACGCCTTTGTTTATTTGAAATCACAACCACTAGGAAACTTTGAACGGGCTATAAGGGGCTCATACCTTTACATAACTTTGGTAGAAAAGACCGTGCATGCTTTAAAATGGATTTAATAGGTATTAACCTATTCACCTATAGAAAATATTCAAAAGGTCAAACTCTGTTCACTGTGTTTATATATTTGAAAAGTGTTTATATCTGCTTGCTAGAGGGGAACTGGCTCAACTCCACTTTGTGCTTGTAGAGGCATTCTGCAAATGATGTTTCTTTCTAACTGTGGATGAGACCTAGTTGTATTTGCCTGAGATTTACTGTCCTCTGTCTATCCATAAGGGCATTTTATTCTAAAAAATTTCCTCTATTCAAAATGTAACAGTAGAGTGCCATTGACCTATTTCATAAGGATAATGCCTTTGTTTGTAATCATGGCATTGCCTTATTGGTTTTGAAAGTTTCTCTAGAAATTGAAAAACATGCCATAATCCTTTTTGTACCTTTGGGACCTGTGTATATATTGGCAACGCCCCTTTGTGGGAAAGACTAAACTCAAGTTCACTTTGTCTATTATGATGAGTAATTTTAAAGACATTCCCTTATGAGTAGGAAGATCAGTACCCTTTGAAAAACAATTATCATTTTCTTTGGCATGTGTCATGACCTATCTCTCAATCAACAGCAAGGTTGTGTTATTTGGGCTCCAGACTGCATTTTTGAATGAAACCTTGATAAGAGAAAAGTTTAAATTCTTGGATTACATTGGTACCCCTGTCTTCTGTTGTTCTTAACACTAATCTCTTGATCAGTCAAGCTCTGAAATCAGTCACTGCTCTGGCCCTCTGCTTAAGAATGAAGGAGGTCTGTCTTGGCAAAATGCCTGATGTTATTTCAACCTCTCTACCTTTGATCATCATTTTCATACAGAGACCTTTCATTTGCTGTCTCACTGTATTTCAAAGTTTGTCTTACAGTTAGTTGCAATTCTTAAAATCAAACTTTGTCCACTTTCCCTATGCTTATAGATGAAGGAGGCGCTTTTAACCCTCTGCTTGTAGATGAAGGAGGTTCTTCAGTCTTCAAAAACCCTCTGCTTATAGATGAAGGAGGTTTTTCGGTCATGTTATATCATCAGCCCTTTGACAGTGTTATTTTTCCTTTCACTGTCCTTTCAGGCTTTGAATGTGATCGCAAGAGCTTGATAAAAAACTCTTTTCTCTATAGCCGCATCCCAGGCTCAAGATCATATTGAGAAGCAATTGTCTTCTCATGTGGAGCCAAATATTGTCTTCTGGGATGCTGGTATGCCTCTGTCCCTGAAAGATCCATCAAAACACTGTAAAAACACCTAAAATCAGCTTGACTTATGGTCCATGTATTGCTAAGACTTGAGGGTGTATTAGTGGCGCGACCTAGGGCTGTCACCAACTTTATCTGTAGAATGGGAAGGTCTGTTATGACTAGTCTATAGCATATGGAGGTTATTTGGCCTTATGATAATTTGCCAAGGGATAAATTCCTAAAGCGCCACTTCTTAACTTAGGGGAGACTATTTGGAAAGATTTGGATTGTTTTTTTTAGAGCTGATGGGCAGACTGGTAGGGCTGAGGCTAGGTAGGATTTGATAATGGGGTTTCATCTCGTTATGGGCAGACTGAAAGGTAATAAGGAAAGAATTTTATAGGTGTTTTTCCAGCTGGCAAATTTGGAAAATTTTTAGGTCAGCTACTAGAAAACTTGGCTATTAGAACTAGTCATCACCAAGAAGTGAAAAATACTGATGACTAACAGAAAGGAGGGACTGCTCCTTATTGATACATTCCTTCTACTTCAGGACCAAAAAACAGTTATGGTTTATCATCAATTAAATTTAAGGTATCAGTATCCTTGCCTATGTTTAACACTATGAAAATATGGGATCTATATACCTCTTGGGTTACTAATTCAGTGAGGGGTATAGTGATCTTGATTTTGGCAATCTCCCCCTCAAAACTGAAAGGCATAGGTGTCTTTATTGCATTTACATAATTTTTATCAGCCATGAACTTTTCTACATTTTTAATTTGTTGGTTCTAATTTGATGGTTTTGACAAGTAAGGTTTTTTCAGGGCCACTATTTGAAGTACTAGGGCATCTTGAATCATTACTAGGCTGGCTAGTCTTTTGCTTGTTTAGTTCAGTTTTCTTAGCCATAGTATTTGTGTTTTCTGCTGTCTTTTTAGCGATAGGTTCAGAGGTTTTTCTAACAGTAGTGTTTGGCTGATCTGTTTTAAGAACATCTTGACTCTTATTTCTCCTAAGGTTATACTACCTCTGGACTTCCATTATGGCATTCTCAAATCCTAATCTATAGTATTTGGAATCTTCATATGATTTATAATTTGGTTTTGAAGAAAACTTCCTTTTTTCTTCTTCAGTAAGGAATGTGTTATCCTCATCATCCGAACCTATGACATTTACATGATCTTCTTCCAACTGCTCAAGCTCTCTTTCTTCTTCATCTACATAGTTGTCTTGGAAACAGGGTCTGATTTGTTGGTAACTCTCTCTTTGTCTGATTGGAGGAGGGTCTCTTCTAAAATTTTTATTTTTTTTCATGTTTTGAAGATTGGCTTGATTTTCCCTAGAGGTTGTTCTCTCATTCAAACTAAATTTTTCCATCATCCTCTCCATTGTCCTAACTATGGAGTCCAGTTTGGTGTCGGAAGAGGAGGGTGTAGGTGTTGTGACATCTCTATAAGTCACCCTTTTTTCTGATCTCACCCTAGCCCTTTTCTCCATCAAATTGGCCTCTACACTTACAACCCCTTTTTGCATGTATTCTAGAGTTAGGTAATCTCTCTCCCTTAGTTGATAGGCCATATCAGCATCAAAGCCTTCAAGATATTTTACTAAGGCCAAGCCTTGGGGAGGTTTTATGTGAGGTGGGAGAGCATTGTAAACACTGTTAAACCTAGTGGAGTAGTCATGAGCACTTTCTCCTGGATTTATCTTAATATTGTTGTACTCGAATAGAATTTGGAGGGGGTTCTTCTTGATTTCCCATTTGTTCATAAAGGTTTGGTATAGAGTAGGGAGATCATGAATGTTGTTGGGAGTTAAGTCTTTAAACCATTTCTTGGGTTCTCCCCCTAAGCTTTGAGAAAAAATCCTCATTTTTATGGTTTCTTCTTCTATCTTCATATAGTCAAAAGCATCATTAATTCTATCTACATGTTTTTGAGCATTAATGGATTTAGTCCCTACAAAGTGAGGGATTTTGGACTGATAGTCATTTGGCAAAGGTAATAGTGGTTTTTTTAGAGCTAGTGGAGCATACCAGGCTACCATGATGGGAGGGAAAGGAAACAAGGGATGATTTACAAGGGGAGGATTTGTGAGAGGTGGAGGAGGATGGAGTGAGGTGGTTTGAACACTGGTGGTATGGATGGGTGTAGCTGAGGTACTTGGACTGGAAGACTGATTCTGAGTAGATTTGAGATGAAAAGGGTTGAAGTGATGTAGAAGCTGAAAATCAGGTGGAGTGGAAGGAGAAGCTTCTCCACTAGGGCTTTGCTGCAAATCTATGGGTTCAAAGTCAGCTTGGTCAACCCTACTTTGTGACTTGGTCCTGAATAGGTTCTTGGTATGGTGCAAAAAAAAATGAGGATATTGTAAAACTGTAAGGTGTTCCAGTGCAGAACTTGCTCTAAGGATGGTCCTAATAGTGGGTGAGTTTCCAGCTTTAGGATTTTTCCACAAAATCTTTTCTGGTTTATCAACTACAGTAGGAGGATTTGGGTCTGGGTGTGATCTGGTATAGATCCTTTGTGAAGCTAGATCTCTTTATTCTCACAAGGTATAACTAGGCCTTAAAAACTGTTTTGGACTGATTTGACACAATCCTAGAACAACTTATGGGACTAGTGGGATGAGGAAGGCCTACTAGAGGCTAGTGAAGTCGCCAGGTGGTTTTTTTTTGAAATTTTGAAGATATGTATACAATGGTCCACCACCAAATTATTCATAAAAAATAAATCTAGGGAGTGCTTTTGGGTTTTCAGTTTCTTTATGTAGCCTTAAGGTTAATGAGTATCCCCTAACTAAGTCATTATCTTGCTAAGATGATGAAGTAATTAGTTTCTACTCTGGCTATGGGTTGGTTTTTAGGTCAAAATAGGGATGTATATGATTCTATAAGAGTTTGTCAGGCTACTATGAACTCAGTCCCACTGTGATCACCACTATGTTAGCTCCCATAATTTTCTAGATTGATTGAGATACAAATTGACAAGGATAACAACAAACCAAGCTTTGGAATCCAAGGACCTAGCCTTCCTGGATTCAGAGAGGGATCTCTCAATGGGTGCAAATTTATGTCTTGTTTACTGATTAGGGTTTATTTTAGGCTATATGTTAAGTGCAGGGTATTTTGATTGTTTTTATTTGGGTATGATACTTTGATATATTTTAGATAGGAAACATGGAAGATTGTTAAGTCAATGGGCAATGGAGTTTAACAAGGTCCAGATAAGTTCGTAAATGGTGTTAAGAGCATCTGCAGGGAAAGTTTACTTGGTTGGTGGATCTTTTAAGGTTATTAAAGATTTATGAAATGAACATAAATATTGAGAACAACAAACTAATAAAGGGCTGAAACCGAATCCTTTATATATTTGTAAACTGAGGGAGTTAGAAATTTGATAAGAACAACAAGAGAATCAAAGGCATAAGCAGAACCTAATCCATTTTATTTCAGACTAAAAACAGATAATTAACTAAGAGAAACATTCAGATAAAAACATAGAAAGGTGAGAAATTTATCCAAATTTCAGAGCTTTTATCATCTAGAGAAAAAACAAATTTAAGATACACAAGTAACTATAACCATATAAGGAGAGAAAACCCTAACATCCAAAGTTACAGCTATAAGGTTTCCTTAAAACAATTTTAGCTAAGTGAAGGCAAAGAGCATGATTTTAAACAGACTTCTTTGACAAACCTAGACAAATTTGCTTTAAAGAGATGATTCCAAGAACATAATATTTCAGTGGCAACAATATGCAGGGCTAACCATAAATCATAATTGATGCTAACTGATCTAAATTATTCAAGAAATGGACGAGCTAAGAACTTGTTAGAGAGAAATAAATGATTTCCTTAATATATCTTAGTAGAAGAAAACATTAAGGCAGTGAAGGACAAATAGATTTAAGGTGCCATTAGAAAACATTTCTTAATCTAAATTCTTTGTCCTACTGCATCATAGCAAGATGGAAAACATAATGGAAAACTAGAAAACACAAACAAAAGAAAAAATCACCATCAACCAAGCCTATGGATCCTCCAAACAATCCTCCTCCATCAACAAGCAAATTAGATCATGCATGAGTTCCAAGACATCAATTTCTCTTCAAGAGCTTCAAAGGACTATGTATTATTCCAGGATCAGTCATCAAAATCCAACATTTACAATGAGTTCCAATGCAGTATTTATGCTTAAAATGAGGAGGTGAAACTCTTATAGTGTTCAAAATGGTATTAATTACAGAGTAAATGCATTCCTAGCCTTGAAAACCATGTAGGGCATAAGGTAAGAATATCTGCAGCTACTTCTCTGTTAAAATAACTTTGTCTTAATTTTTGAGATAAAGATAGGTGGAAAAGATTGGCTTTTAAGGCTCTAACCTATCTTTACAATAATTGTTCTAATAGTTTAAAATATATTATCTTGTGTAATAACTGCTTGTTTGTATTTAAAGATAAGAATTGGCCAAAGGAGTCAGTTGATATTTCTGATTGAATAACTGCTCTGTGTTGATGTGTTCGAGGCTGCTTTGGCCTAATATTTCCTTTAATTTCATCATTAAACTGTGTTAAGGCCTGATCTCACTTTTTGCCTTCATAATTTCACTTTGCCGTCTTTATCTATAATCTGCATGGTTTAAGTCTTTTAATCTTTCATGCTTTTGACTTAACCTTTAAACTTTAATTTCTCTGATACTCTTCACTAATCTTCACTGTTTCTTCCATTTTTCTAGTGTACAAGTGGATTTCTGCATTGGAGGGTTTTGAATGAATGGTCGATGCTCATGACACATTGCCTTAAACGTGGAATAAAACCTTTCTTATCCCTTTTTTGCATTGTTTCGAATATTCAAGGATCATCATCCTTAGCTCTTTGTCACTTTTTTTGACTGTGGGAGAGCATGCACATTAAACCGCCATTAAAACCTACAAATAAACATTAAAAACATTATGAAAACCTACATTGTGGTTTTAAACTACTTGTGGAAGCTGTGTGGGGGCAGGAGGAGCAGTGAGGAGGAGGGTGCATGTGGCGAGGAGGTTCTATGGTGAAGAGCAAAGAACCAGGGTTTAAAATAGAGTTTTTAGCGTGAAGAAAGCATTGGTGGTTTCAGGAAAACCGCGAATGGTTTTCGCGTGAGGCCCGGGCAGTAAGTGGTATTGGAAGGGGGGAACACGATAAGGTTTAGTGGTTGACGCGTGTCCATTAAAAATCGCCCATTTTGCGTTGATATTAGACGTTTAAGATTTTTTGGGAGAAATGACCGCGAAGATGAACTCTGGCCGTCAAATCTGAGAGCTCTGGATCTATGGTGGAGAATGGAGGCAACAGATGGAGTTTCACGGTGGGGCCGGCTGCAAAGGTCAGCAATTTCGTCGTGTAGCGGGAGGTTCATTGCACGGGGTAAAAGTTTGTTGGGTGGAGTTTCAACAATGAGGATAAGCGGGAACCGTTGGATCAATAAGATCGATGGTTAGGATTGTATCGAGGAAGCAAAGGGGTAATGGATTGGGTCAGGAGAATGGATGATGGGAGAAGTGAGGGCCGTTAGATCTTGAGGATCAATGGTGGAGATACATATAGGAGAAAAAGAAGGGCAGATGAAAACAATAAGGGAAGGACCCCGCTGGCCGTTGGATCGTTGCAATCAATGACCAAGATCTCATCCGGGGGGACCACAAAAATGCAGAGGCCGAAAGAATATGGAGGGCGCAGAAAGGGTCCAGACCGTCGGATTTGGGCAGATCAACGGCTAAGATCTTCTCGGGGGATCATCCATCGTTGGGAAAAAAGGTGTGGGAATGAAGAAATTGGAATCACTGAAGTGAGATGGTGATGGGAAAGAGCGAAATGAGATGTAATAGAGGACTGTTGGATAGAAAACGAGATCAATGGTGGAGATGCAATTATGGTTTTGCACATTGGCGGAGAAAAGGTTTTGGGAACGGAAAATTGCGATGGCCGATGGAGCATGGACCATTCGATCTGGGGGAGATCGATAGTGGAGATTTCCTCGGTGGAGGATGGAAGTGGGAATGGGGATCACTGAAGTGTGATGCGCCAATGGAGCGAGGACCGTCGGATTTTAAATAGGATCAACGACAGAGATTGGCTCAGGGGATTGGCCATTGGCTGAGAAAAGGAGTGCGGGCGTGACCCTTTGTGATTTGCGATGAAGCGCAGACCGTCAGATATTAAATGGGATCAATTTTGGAGATTGGCTTGGGGGATCGATCATCGGTGGAGAAAAGGAGTGCAGGCGTGACTCTTTGTGATTTGCAATGGAGCGCGGACCATCCGATTTGGGGGAGATTGACTGTCACGAATCCATTAGCAGAGATGAACATCGGCGGAGGTTTGGTAAATCAGAAACGGGAAACACCGAAGTGCGATGGCTGATGGGGGCTTAAGACTTCAGCTGACGGTCATGGGCCTCAATCTCATGGTGGAAAAGGGCTAGGGCTAAGCCGAAAGGCACTTGAGCCCTAAGATAAAAAATGCGCGGAAAATATGCCAAAATGAGGTTTTTTGAGGGTTTTTTAGGGTTCCGATAGAGTGAAAAAAGGGGTTTAAAACCAAATAAAGAGGGTTTATAATGTTTAAAAGGGGATTTTGAGTAAGTGAAGGAATTTTTAATAGGAAAATATGAATGAAAGAGGATGGAAGAGGGGGTCCAAAAATAGTTTTCTTCATGATAACAGTACGGTTTTTGAAGGATTTTTGATGAAGATATCAGTGAAAAGGGTACTTTGAACAAGAGACATAGCAAGGCTTCAAGAAGTCACAAATTTTCTCCAAATTGTTTTCTTGAAGACTAATAGACCTGTTTTTAGCCATCATAGGATATGAAAAAAATCATTGATGGCTAGCACAATGAAGATGACTTTCTGAATTATGTCCATGTTATTAGATTGTTTTATGTGTTGAATATGGGAATGCCTACCCTTAGAAATTATGATCAAAGAGGATATATCATGATGTAATGTATTGCAAGATTGATACAGGCGACCACTCTTCTTTGTTTCCAGGCTCATCATAGTGTAAAGCATCTCAATCAAATGTTTTTATTATTTGGATCTCATGATTTAGGGGGAAATTGTTATAGGTCAATTTGGGCACCATTCCCAATGACCTGGTTAACTGGACATCATCGACAGGACCAATTATCAAGGGTATATCATTCCCTATCATTTCAGTTGCTACATGCCCTAAGACAAGAAACAAGTCAAATCAGGCAAGACTTTCATCAAGCAAAGGTTTCCAAGGTTTGAAGCTTACTATATAGCATATGAGAGCTCACCAACGCAGGCTCTAAGGGGCTCAAGTGCATTGCATATGCAGGTAGCCCCATGCAAGGCTACTCTACAAAGGACTTCCCGACATTCACAGGTGCATTGGTCACATTGGGAGTGGAATTCTCATTGTTCCAGAATATCCACTTGGCCAGTGACTTCTAGAAGAGTTCACATGTGTCAAGCTTCGGATCCAAGTGTCCATTTGACATTTACATGATTAGAAACATCTCTTGCATATTATTGGAAATTCATAGATTGCAAAACAACCTATATTTCATCTATAATTTGAGCACAGATCTGAGTGCTTGAAAGGAAGAATTTGAGTAGAGAAATGCTGGAGAATTTTCAATTGAGAGCTAGATTTGTGTAGCTACTGCTGGAGAGATTTATAGTATGATGAGTCTTGGGAAATTTGCTGGAAGGGTCACTTCAAATCAGTCATTTGGTTGTAACCTCTCCTTCTATCATCAATAAAGAATACTGCTTATTTTTCCCTATATGCATCTGTATTGGCTTTGATTTTCCATATTTTAAGATCTTGGTTGATGTGTTTGGTTTATGCTTTACTGATTTAGCTAACTAGCTTAAATAGATATCTATATTATTGCATCTTCTGTTGTTTCAATGTTATTTCTTGAAAGAAGCATTTAGCACAAAACCACTTGAATTTGAAGCTGCTACAGAAGTGACAGAAGGATCCATTTAGAAGCGAATGATCAAGTAAGCCTCCAATCCTCTCTATGTATCTATTCTGAGTTAGGAAAAATAGTCATATAGTCTTTCACCTGTTGTTCTAGACCAGCACCTAGAAGCATGATTTATCTGTAATTCACAATTCTGGCCCAACAATGACTACCGCAAAATTATTTTTTTCACACTTCAACATTGGGCGACTGAACTCCCATCATCAGTGTTCAACCAGTTCTCACCATCATGCCTATGCTAACCTATCATATCAGAGAGCTTGGTCCTTTGCATCAGTGTTTCGCTCAAATGGTTGAGGCTTCCTTATTGTCAACTTCAAACAACCATTTTCAAGAAAGGAAGCAGTACCTTGGATGGCTCCCCACCTCAATGGGGGCATCCTCGGATGACACTGTGGGAATAATCATTGTGCATGGATGTCATCAATCCTCCTGACATTCGAGTACAACACAAGATTTCATGTCAATATGGTATCATACTCCACAACCATTGCACTTTGTCAAAATTTGTCTAATACTCATGCCATTATAAGCATCTCTTTCAGCAATGCTTATATGGGAAGGTCCCAGCCATACACCCATGCATACAATGAGAATTTATTCTAAAATATGCCATACCAATATTATCCATGTGGGCACTACATTCAACTTATAATTAAATAAAAAAAGCCCCTGAGGTTATCAACAATCGTTGTCATCAACCAAATCAATAGATAACTACCATATAAGTGACATAGACAGAACCTTTATATGTCAGATAGGCTTTTAACTAAACAAAGAATCATGAGCATGGGACATGCCCACCTCATAGAAATATTGTATTTATTGTATTATACTATCTCTTGTAGGTTTCTAACAGAACAAGGTCCCTCTTTTACTCACATTAAGGTGTCTCCAACCTTAGGCTACACGCAACTCTCTCTCTCTCTCTCTCTCACTCTCTCAACATGGGTTATACAAAACAAAAAAATATAATTTATTTCGACTATACAGTTATTCCTATACCTCAAACATTAGGGGGAAACTGTTATCACTAGAAAATCAAACAAGAAAAAGAAATCATGAAATGTCGAGCAGAAGGATTTATAGGGCTGAGAAACATTAGAGAATATGGAAAATTTAACTTTCTATAAGGTCACGAGGAAAATTTGTCAAATTGTGCACAATAGAAATAGGCAAATTGCACTCCGTGAGAATTTTTCTTTGATAGTAGAGCTGGTTTCCGTGGATTTCCCTCAATAAGTCGCATGACCCTGAGTATGGCAGAAGATCACCATCTGAGACCACTTGGCACACTTAAGGAAAATATTCTCCACTTGAGGCCACCCAAGGATAGCCGCCTAGAGCCACCTTGAGACCTCAAGTGAGCACATAATGGAATAAATCACCACTATTGGATCACCATCCACAAGTGTACCAAAAGAGTGAAGAAGATATGAATTTTGCCTATAAAATGCCACCATGAGAAGAAAAATTCAGAACAAATTTTTATGTTGGCCACATTTCCCATGAGAAAGCTAGTAGTGTGTTTTCAGGCGACAATAGAGTAAATGGATTTAGTTGTTGGCCATCCAACATCTCATTCACAAAGGAGAAATTCCCCAAGTGTCTGATGTCCAATCACTCATTAAAGGAGAGGAGATAGGCCTACAGACAACTTAACGGGAGAACCCTCCTTTCTTTAGGTATTAGAGCTCCATAAATCTAAGGACTAACTACAAGTGTGTAATGTTCTACCATTTCTTTACCACCAACGGGTAATAAAAGGGGATTCGTTCTCCATTAGGATTATTAACTCGTTTATTTGATTGAGCTTGTGTTCATTTGTATTTTTTGTTTTGTTTCCTCTTCTTGTTTGTAGCATGCTATGTTCCATAAACTAGTTTTTCTACATGTTATGGTGTTCTAGTAACCATCTAACAACTCATTTTTTTCACTGTGACCATTGATTTTAGGTTAAAAATCACTCCTATCAAGCACCAGTGTCTTTCGTACATTTGCGTACTAAACATACCAACACAGGATTGGCGACTCCTCTTATGTTTCCTCTTAAACTAAGTGGTTGTGTTTTTGTAGAACCCATTTTCTGCTCAATCTTGTTGCAGGGCCAGCTCTCCTCCTCCTCAAATTCTCTCATTCACCCTCTATGAAAATATTTAGTTCAAGAGGAGTGGAATTTTTTGTACACTTGTTTACGAAAAATAACTCCTATCAAACACCGATGTTTTTCGTACACTTCTGTACTAAACACACCAACATAACACCCTCAAGGGTTTTTTTTATGTGCATAGGAAATATGAATGTGGAAACCCCATGCATTGGTTTGGTAAGTAATTTCTGAAGGAAATTCTTAGTAATAGCACAGGTCTAAGACTATTGGGGAATTTCTCGTGTAAGAATTGCTGAAAGAGATGCTTAATGATTACGGGTCTTCAACTAATTCTAACAGGGTGCAACGGTTATTAACTATGATACCATGTTGACATGAAAACTTTGTTGATGTCAAATTTTAAGAGGATAAATGACATTATTGGGCGATTGTAATTCCCACTGTGCTACCCAAGGATGCAATGGTGGGGGCTCATCCAAGGTACTACCTCCTTCCGGGATAATGGTTGTTGGAGTCGATAGGAAGGAAGGATCAACCGATCAAAAATAAGTAGTCGTGCAAGGGACCAGTGTTTCTGATGAAAACGGGGCTTGATGTGACTGGTTAATGAGATATTATGGTGAGATATGGTTGAAAATAGTGATGATGGTGGATGGTTCAAAGTTTGAAGTTGTAAAAGCAAGTGGCTGGCAGCCAAGGAAAAATTTAAGGATGGAAAATTATTTTGAAGTTTAAAAAATTGGCGAATCTCACTAGTCCCTAATATGAAAACTAAAAAATGTTTATTGATGTATTTGTAAAATTATTCAAATTTATAATGATATTATATATATTGTATATATAATGTTAGCGATTTTTAAGGTAAAATAATTTTATATTGTAAACTTTCAGTGAATCATTTTTATAAAAAAATAGAAATTCGCAAATCCTTTTTTTGGAAAAACCATGGAAAATCATCCCACCCGCAAATATTAGCCCCTAAAATTTTCCATGGGGGTTGCAGTCATAATAAATTCTTATGAGGGTGTCCCTGCTTTAAGTAGGATATCCAGGGTGGGTATATGTCAGTTATAATTGACATGATTTGGGTGTGATAAAGAATGTGCAGCTCTGACCAAGGGTGATTAGGGAATACTGCCAAGTAAGAAGTGTAAGTATATGGGTGGAAGTTGTTACACCATCTTTTGGTCATCTAACCTGTTACTATTAGATGAACCTAAGTACACCATGTAAGACCAATTTTACCCTAAGTAAAATTGCTTTCACTATGAAAAATAACTTAGTAAAAAACCTTTATTAAGTTGTTTATGGTCTAAATAGGAAACCCCATGAGGAAATATTAAATAAATCCACATTTGTTTTATTTTACTCAAGGTGTTGTTATGATAACCCTCATCTCACAAGGTTCGGCGAAAATATATTTTGAGATAAGCTAAGGCATATTAATTGGGAAATGTGGGTGGACAAAGAGATATGAGGGAAATATGTGACATTTTCCCCCTCATAAAGATAGTGCGGAAGAGGAACTAAGTAGTGTGTTAGAACTAAGCAGAAATGTCATAGGTTATACAATGGGACAATTCGAACAACGCTGCCACATGGGTAAATTCCAGGGGCACTGAGGCAGGCACAAGGAGTATGGAGTTTCGACCCTCGGAATCCCATGACGTCACAGCTTGGCGGGGCATGTTCCGCCTGTTCCGTGGGTTAGCAGTGCAATGCAAAGGGACTTCATAAGCCCTCGCCAGAACTTTGTGGTGGACCCCTCAAGACGAACAGGTGGTGCACTCGAAGGCAAAGGTAAGGTAAGTCAGGGAAGCTGGTACATGACCACTACCAGTATTAACTTGACTCGTGGCTCACACCCACTCGGCTCCAAATATCCAATAGCCAAATGCCACATGCCTCAGTGTTGATGTCATTATGACATCATCCCTCCTATTTGTCACCTGAGCCTCATTTTTCATAAAATATGGCCTATATAACCCCGCTTCAGACCCATTTGGGTAAATTACTTGTTTTTACGAACTCCCTTAACAGTTAAAGCTTGGATTACAGCAAGAAGGTCACTTTCATCCCCCCCACATCACTTTCCCTCTTGGGTTTTCCACACTGGTCATAGGTATTTAGCCATTTATGTTCCTTAAATTTTTCCTTCAGCTTTACTCATTCGAAATGGTCATCGGGAGAGTCAAGTCTAGAAAGTCAGAACCAGAAACCCCCCAAGCCCATGAAGTTAGGGCCATCCCTGGACCTGACCCCCTTACTGATACACAGGCCCGCATTCGCGACCCACTGTACCCCTTCAGTGTCTCTCGTGTCAGGCCTGACCTATTAGAAAGTCATGTGAAAGGCCAAGACAGATTCAGAGTCATTCGGTCTAGCTTATATTACCAGATTGCTTCGCCCACTTTCCTAGTCACCGAGTTCATATGTTGGATCAGAGATGCCTATGACGAACGCAGGGATGTGTTCCTCTCAGCTCAGGGAAATAAGGTTTTATGAATATCCCCTGAGCTCATTAAGCACGCCCTCTGTTTCCCGCATAGCCCAGAGTATGTCAAGTTCACAGAGTTATCCTTTTTGCATCAGTTTTTGAAATTAACCTAGAACCAATAGAGCGAATTCCTATCCTCTATCTCAGACTCTGGCCTCGCATCTATCCCATCTTCAGACATGGTTCCCTTGACTGCATTCACATATGGCCTACAACCTATTCTCACCTTCATTTTGGGGTTACTAGGTCTTAGGGAGGTTGAGAGGGTGTAAAAAGAGTGCATATCCCTCCTCTGGATTATGTCTCAGCCTAGCATCATTCTAGATATCCCAACCTTTCTGGCTTCAGCCATTCAAACCTAGTTTCAAGAATTATCCTCTTCGAGGGCTTTCCATTTCTACTCATTGGTCTTTTACCTATTTTTGTTCGAGCACGCTGAAAAGTTTGAAGCTTTGGGCCTTGAAAAACTCTCAAGAATGAATAGCCAGCGAAGAACCGTATTTGAGTGGAACGTATCAGTACGTCAACAGCCTAATGGGAGGGGTTACTCAAGGTATTTGAATGAGTTCTTGACCATTGCCTACATGATACTTCATGATAGCCCCCCACCCAGGATTTTTCCCAAACAGAAAGACTGGTTGCAGTTTGGCGATGGAGAAAGAACAGGGGATTAGTATTTTTTTGATGATTACACCGAGATCAGAGTCTACGATGTTGATGTACCCCCTACCACCTATCGTTGTTCCCTTCCATGCAGGTTTTTGCCCTCAAATACATTTGCCAAAACATGAAGGTGGACTAGTTCCACTTCGTCCCCGCTAAGAAGGATTATATCCTCGAGCTTCCTACCACCATCGACCCTTTAACCGTAAAATCAAGACACGCACTCTCCACAGTGGAGATGCTACTCTAGAGAATGGATTTAGCACTGGGGAAAGTCTTGCCCTATGACCCAAAAGGAATTATCTCAAATAGGGAAAGGAAGATTAGGTCCACTACATATGTACATGGGACTAGGCCCTTCATTGAATGGAGAGCTAACCTTGACACATGGCCCTTGGCTTCATAGATAGAGGCCAAATATTTGACAGCAAAAGGAAGGGGTGACACCGCTTCAGTGGGCACAAGAAAGAAAGGGAAAATTAATGAGGCAGATTTTTCAGAAGAGCCAGAAGGCTTGGATACAGGGGAGGGATCCCATTCCTCCAAAAAGCATAGAAGTGGTGATGTGGAGATCCTTTGGGATGAGCTACCTCCAGAGGATTTTTTCAGATACGGGGAGCCAGATAAGAGCAAGGTTGGTTTTAGAGTCAATTACAATGGTGATTCCTCTTTGGAACCCTCTAGAATATCACAGACCACTTCGGTTAATAGAGCTGAAGTAAGGGAAGAAATCAGAAGCAAAAATAGAAGAGTGAGGGAGAAACTTCAAGAAAAATTGGCTAGTTTCATAGATAAGTATCATACCCAACTCACCATAGAGCTAGATATGGACAAAGAATAGCTAATAACCACTATCACGAAGGCAGTGCAAGACCCTACTACTAATGAAATCAACTACAAGGCTCTGGAGGTTGTTATGAATTTACCAAAGGTTCCCTTAACCAACAAATTGGTCCTACATCAATGTATCGGGGACATGCTAAGGGACGAGTTTGTGAAGCTTTCACTCACGTTAAGGAAGCTTGAAGATAAATACAAATACGTGGTAGAGAACCTGAAAAAAGAAATATCAAATGCCATGGGGGTTAGCAATAACCTTCACCATCTCAGAAGAATAATGAGAGAAAAAGGAAGCGACAAGGAAGGAACCCAGACGAAAATTATCTGGGATTTGGAGGTCGAAAACTTAGAATTAAAGAGGAGAATCAAAATTACTCAAGGGGACTACATGTAACTAGAGGAATTAGCCCAAGCAGAAAAATAAAAATCAGCCCTCACAGATACCATTGCTCTAGAAAGAGATCAGAATGCCAAAATAGTTGAAGAACTCGCTGCCCTCAGACAGAGATTGACTTATTTGCAAACTAAGTGGGATACCCATGTCTGTGCAACCCCAAATACTGATACAAGAGGTGATACCTTGACATAATTAACCAAGGCCCTCTCAAACCTAAAATTATTAGAAAATAAGGCTCATACAGCGCAACAGAGAATTCAAGAGCTGATGGCTAGGGTGGAACAAAATGATAAAGTAATAGCGACCCTGCAAACAGAGGTGAATGAAGCAAAGAGGGAGAAGCTGCTGCAAGAGAATGTTATTAAAGACCTAAATAACCATATGAAAGGAAAAGAAACCCTCCTGGTAGCCAAGCATCTCATTTGGACTGACATCAGGTCAGAGGTAAGGAAGTGTTGGGATTTCCTTATGTTAATGAATGAGAAGAAAATTGTCGTCCGATTGTGGAAATAGAAGTTGCAGGAAGGATGGGCAGAAGCTGAGGAAAAATTAGTCATGGCCAAGAGGTATATTACCTACTAAACAGATTGCGCTCAGAAGATTTTGTTGTACAAGGGATTGAGGATTGTTTCAGGGGAGTGATGGAAATTAGAAGGGTAATCGAGAGAGAGACCACGCGCCTGAATGCATTAAGTGGTTTGGATCGAGTTGCCTAGGGAGTGGGTAGGTTTGAGGAAGAGTGGGATGAGCTGGTGAGAGCAGGCCTCCCATCATGTTGGGATTCCACATCTGCCGCATTTTTAAGTCTAACTGATTACAAAGAGAAGTTGGAAGTAGTTATGAATCAGACAAATCTTTCATATGAGAAAACCACTCGTCTTAAAGATAACACTATAATTGTTGCCCTAGGAAAGGATATCTATCTTCTCTGCCAGATCAGAAAACGCTTGGCTATACAGGTGGGCTACTTAGAATTGACTGATATGCAAGCCTCATTGGATATTTTCACCACTACGCCCCTGCCAGGGGAAATCATATGGCAGAAATGTAGTAATTTTGTAAATATAATAGTCGTCACACCGTCCCTCCAGTCGCCACCTCCTCAGAAGCATAAAACTGGTTCCTCTGCATCATCAGTGCTTCCAACTCAGTCAACAGTGGCTAATCCTCATTATTCTAAAAAATTATGATCATGCTCTGGCCCTAGTGGCCTTTTTATTTGTTTTTACTTTATAATACTGGGTGAAATTGTCATTTCACCCTATGCATGTTTATTTTCAGTTTAAGTTTTTTTATTTTCAGTTGGCACTTATGTTAAGGCCACTACGGAGATGATGAGATGCATTTTTCCTCAACATCAGTTTTTTATTTTGATAGAGAAAAGAAACAGAAAATATATTTCTAAGGACATATGTTGATTCAAAAAATATATTCTGTTAACGATAGACCGGGGATGATGTAATATTCCAAAATTGGAATAGCTTAGCAAGCATGCAGTAAAAATGAATTCCCAGCAAGATATGAAATAAAATAGTGAAATGAACTCTTGGATCCTATATATAAGTCAATATACAACCTAAATCCAAGAATAGAGCTGAAACAATTCAAACTAGGTGGGTTAAACAGACCTCCCACATTAGTGTAGCTGAAAATGACCAAAAACACCAAACACTGCAACACAAGGAATTCTGCATAAAAGTGACTGCACAGTTTAAAGAGGGTTTTAACTTAGAAAATAGGAGAATAATTAGATCTACTCATATATTTAACAAGAATTCTGAAGAACATATATCTAGTCTCCTTATACAAAATACAAGAGAACCTGGCAAGGGTTTCCTATCAAACACCCTATATACAAATGTGATCTTCAGGAAATTACTGAATAATCACTGAAAAACTAAAGAATAAGAGTGTATAAGGCTGAAATATTTCTTATATGATGTATATCCCTCAAGGGATTCCTCCCATGAAAGGTTGAACCCCTCAATCACAAGAAAACCACTGCAACAGAGCCACTAGACCAACTACTGAAGCTTCCTCCAAAATAATGCATTCCCTAGCTGGAATAGCGCTGGGAATGTTGGGTAAATGTGTGGTATGCTACCACAGATCTTAAATTAGCACTAGACCTCTCCAAAAAGGTCCCTCAAGTGAAGGAAACCTTCCTCCAATGAGAAACTGGCTCAGAAACCGAGATTCCAATCCCTTCCACTTCTGCACCCAGCAACACTGCACAATCACCTGCAGAAACTATGCTACTGAAGTAGGCTGAAGCTTGTACTAAAAATCTGATGTGGAATGATTAATTCAAACTCTCCCAATGAGGCTCCTCAAGGAGAGAGGTGGGATTCCCACTCGGGAACACCCAGTGCTAAACAACACTGCAACCCTGCTAAGCAGCAAAGGAAGGAAAAGGTCTGAACAGACAAAATAACAATCCAAAACATGAAGAATAATGTTGTTATCCTCTTCCTTAAATAAAACATGAGTTTTATTGCCCTTGGCCCCACTCAATTAGGTCATCTTCATTCAAATATTCATCTGCCTCCAAAACTGTGTTATTCCTTCTTTGATTCCTCCTCCTCTTCAACTGCGTTGTTGACTTAGTCAAAGTGGACTGAACCAAATTGATATTATCCCTGTTCACACATTGAGGTGTTTATTAATCTGCAAAGAGTGTCCCCTTTCACACTTGGAGTGTTTTTATTTCTTCTTAAGGGACTTATGGGTTTTTCTACCCATTTATTCACCGGTTGGAGTTGTTGCTAACTCTAATGTTCCATTTAGCTTTGAGGCTAAAATTTGGGAACATTAGAGTCCTCCCCTCAAAAATATTTTCTTGTCCTTAAGAAAATGTATAGGGAGAGAAAAATTCCTCCCCTCCTCCTCTTGTGGCCTCCCCTCAATGGCCTCCATCACTGTATCAAGATAATCTGCAATAAAATTGCCTTCCAATGTTTCCTCCCAAGTGTGAAAAACCAAATGGACCACATAAATCAAAGGTGGAAAGTGCGAATGGAAACTTGCTTGCTATCCCATGGCCTCCTCAAAGTAGGAGTGATGAAAAACATGGTGAATGAAAGACTCCCACACCCATGCTATCATCCAAATTAAATGAGCCATCCTAGGTAGCTCATCAAAAGAATCATCAACCCTCGTTTTGTACAATGTATTGGGGCTACAAGGAGAGATTGGATTCTTCCATCCAAATGGTTTCTCTCTCAATTTATGGTAAACATGGGGTTGTTTTTGTCCTTGGGCTGAAATTACATGGCCTCCTATAATGGCCCAAGTTTCCCCATCAAACAATTCAGCCATGAAGTGCCTCCTCAAGTTCTTCAAGTGGCTCCTCCCACAAGAAGGGAAAAATAGTGATGTGGCAATCATGGTTTTCCCATGGTTCCTCCTGAAATATATAATAGGTAAAGTGGGGAGAATCATTCTCCCAATGGGCATCTCTAATACCTCCAACGCTCTCCAAACAATGCTTCTCATGAACATAAAAATATCAGTAGTAAATGGAAGCAAAATGCAATAAAAACAAGCTTCCATATGGAAACCAGAGACTGGTCCATAGTTTCACCAATGGAACCAGCGCAGTGCATCCTTGGCCTGCATCAAAACATAGTTTAAAAAGTGCTCACCCAGCCACTTTTTTTCTGCCACAGTCATCTCATAAGATGGAAATGTGAAGATACAATGTGGTGTCAATGGTGAACATCGAGAGTCAAGTGGCTTCCCCCACAATCCACCAATAAGGTAGCCAAAATCAATGCTACAAGTAGCTGCAAGTACATCATCATATGATATGCAAGAAGAGACAATTATTCTTGATAAATAATGTTTCTCAAAAAAGAAAAGGAATTTCAATAAAAAATGTGAAATTATACCTCCTCCATCATTTCCTTGAGATCTTGAGCTAAAATGGCTCAACTGGAATCTTTCCCTCACCTCCAATGAGTAGGGAAGTGGATGTTACTGTTTGGTCAATTTAGTGTGTCCTAAATTGCTGCATTTAATTTGTCAATCCGGGATTCGTAAGCTGATGAAGTGCGGCGCACTATATGTGCAAGATAACCTATCTCTTAACTTTTTGTCGTTTTTGGTTTTCTAAGATGAAATGGAAATTCTAAAATGAAAACAAGTGTGGTTGTGTTTGTTCAAGGAAATGATATCCTCTATAATGATTTACCAACTTGAAACTTTAAAAAGGAATTTGAAAATTACAATGACAAAACTTGAAAGGAAATGAAAATATGCTGCTGAAATGAAAAGGTGTTGCTAGTCTAATAAATCAAAACAGTGAACTAGTGAGCATGAAACCAAACTATTCTTGCTGCTGTCTAAACACAAAATAAATTATGCTGAAAGAAATCCAAAAGCTGCAATAAAGTAAATCTAAATCAATTTACATCCACTTGTCTTCTGATCTCTCATCATTAGTCCAGCTATGATTTTCGGAAGTAACCATAAACAACTTGAGTAACTGATATCTAACTTGCAGAAAGTAAACCAATACCAAATCATACATCCATAATTCAATCCCTCACCATCAGTCCAGCTGTGGCTTTCAGAGGTAACTGAAGATGTCATGCACAATTTAATATATCTAAATTTGCAGAAAGAAAACTAATACTAAACTACACATTTCATAATACAATCCCTCACCATCAGTCCAGCTGTGGCTTTCGGAGGTAACTGCAGATGTTATGAGCAGTTCAATATATCTAAATTTAACTACTGAAGCAAATAAACAAAACTGAATTAAACAAAACAGTACTGAAATTAAACAGAAACTAAGAAAAACAAATTAGCAGCAGAACAATGTTAATTCCATGTCATTAGTCAAAAAGCTATGAAAATGCCCGGGCTGCCTATCTATAACCTGAAACAAGAACACTGATCAGTGATTAATAACATAAAACATGAAAGACAGAAGTGAAATGGAAAGCATGACAGTTTATAAACAGAAATGAAGCATATGTATCATGAAAAATGCAATGTATAAACATGTGAATGGATTATGGCACAATGAGCTTTAAAGAAATGAAATAAGAACTATACACTAATGCACAAAACCTTAGCTGAGCAGGGGCCCTCTACACTAGCCTTGGCAATGATCTTCAAGTACGAATTAAGTTGGAAAACAGAGTCTTCTTATATTAAAATGTAGTCATAACAGTATGGTAGTATTACGGCTCAAAGGCAGCGTAATTACATTATAGAGCAGACTTAATAAAAATTAACAGAGACTAACATCGACTAACTCTATATGCGTATGCAAACACGTTATATATAACAAAAGAAATATAACTGTCTCCTAAAGTTTATGCTGGTGGAGAACACGTAGACCATTACGTCCACGGATCTAGGATCATGGCCGTGTTGGAAAGTAAATCTATGAGAAGTGGATGCTTGAATTCGGCTATGGAGCCATGTACAGATGTCTACTTGTCCTCCGCAACTCAGAAACGGCCATATGAACCTTTACGTGACATGGAACAGAGTCCTGTCACCGTAAGACTCTATGGTTGACTTCCATGTGCACGCCTTTGATCGTGGCTTCTTTAGATGAGTTTGCTCGAACCAATAGGACACAAACCATGTCCACATCATTTCTGACTTGCCCATGTGGCTCGTTTTTCCTATAGACACCTGTAACATAGAGTTTCACAAAATAGCTGCGGAAAGTTGCAGCAGCTGCGGAAAGTGGCAAGATTCCGCAGCTAAATGAACAAAATCTAAATCAAACAGCAGACACAAAAATATAGTTAAAAACCATGTTAGATGCTCTTTTGCAATTAACATACAATGATATTGACAACTTGGGAGGTTTAGGTGGGTGAAAAAGGTATAGAAAAGTGTATGGAAAAGATGCAGAATTGAGACTCAACATACCCCCACTGTGAAGGTGTTGCATGTCCTCATGCAACCAAAATTTTGATATTCCTTCCTTAGTTCATGTGCCTTGACACTTCAGCCAGCACATCCAATCCTCTCCTCCTCTTCTTTGGTGCTGCCAACATTTTGGGTTTCTTCATTAAGCACCTAAATTTGATATTAACCAGTGCTCTGCTCAACTTCTGGCATTTCCTTTTCAATTTCTTGTTCTTCTTCTGCCATATTCCCAGATGTAGCATGGTATTATCATGGATGATTTTGTCCAGTTTGCCTTGTTCTTTCAATGTCTTATTTTCATTTTTGATGTGCCTATTTAAAAGCTCTAGCTCAAAAATTTCATGTTTTAGTGATTGGACTAAATCATCCTATACTGTATGAGGCTGAATGGATGAAGTACTAGGACCTGTTGCTGCCTTTTCCAAAGATTCTATATAGTCATATACTTCCTGCTGCTTGGGGTCTATTTCAGGTGTCATTTTTATTGGGTTGTCCCCAAAATGCCGTGAAGGAGAGTTATTTTCAAAATCTGGCTGAGAAGGGCTTACATCAACATCTTGCTGAGAATAGGATGGAGTATGTTCAATGTCTGACTAGGAATGGAATGAACCAGGTTCACTAACTGACTGAGATGGACTATGGTCAGCTGGGGACTGTTCAGATGTCTCCTCTCCCAAATCAATGAAGTGAGGACCCTTAATTTGCGTTTTCCTCAATTTCCCCTTAAGTCTGTTGCTTCTTCTCACACACTGTGGTGCACTATCCTTTTGTTTTTGTTTTCCTTTCTCTGTCTTCTTGGGCATAGATGACTGTTTTTGAAGATAAACTAATCTTTCAGATAACGCTTGATGATCTTCTTCTTCGGAAGAAGGGGTTTTATGTATAGCCTCAATAGTTTTTCTCTCTTTTGGTGTTATTGGCTTCTTACTCTTGATTTCTTTCTTCTTCCTCTTTAACAGTCTCTCTTCCTTATCAGTTCTTTCAATTGTAGTATTAGGAGTATTTTGAACTTCATCAATTGTTCTTTTTCTCCTACTTCTTCTTGCTGTGCTACCTTCAGGAATTTCTTGAGTAGGAGTAATTTGGGTTTCATCATTTATTGTTTTTCTTCTACTCCTTCTTTCTGTGCTACCTTCAGGAATTTCCTGAGGTTCCTCAAAGAAATTTCTAACCAGAAATTGTTCCCATGTGTCTTTCTTTTCCTTTAACTCCTTTTCAATCAAAATTTTTACTAGGCCGTGGTGATATAGATGGGGTTCTACATCTCCTAAATGTTTCTGAACAGTCACGGACATTTTCTTCAAACTATTGAATAGAAAATATGGAAGATTGAGAGTTTGATTATCTAGAAAATTCATCAGTAACCTGGTATGGTACATATACATAGACCCAAAACGGCCTTCACATGTAATGAATTTTTGAACAACTAGCAGCAAAGTAGCCCATTCCTATTTCAATGCATGCACAGGAATTCCTCTTTTAAAAAAAGTTATGTCCATACCTTGGTTTCGTAACATTGTTCTCCATGCTTCATCACTGATGCTTTTATTCTTAAACCAACTCTCACCCTCCTGAAGAAGTTCTGTGGCTGTTGCTATAGATGCTTCATTGACCGCAAACTTAAGGTCTCCAATCTCTGCTTCCAAGCCATCAAACGACCTTGCGAATGCCTTCGTCACTTCTTTATGATAACCTCTGAATTTCTGGATAAACCGCAGCCAATTTGCTTTCTTCAATATTTCCTTTACTTGCAGATATCCCTCTATAAACTTAGGTCCTTCCGTCTCTGCTCTTAGCAATTTACCCATTTTTTCTTTCTGCTCTTCACAAATTTGCCTGCGTGAGGGTTCAAATGGAAATAGAACGGCTGAATGCACAGAGATAAGCACAATGACTGTGGGTAAATATCAGAGAATGGGAATGAGCACAATGAACGAAATGGAGTGAGACAGAACAGAGTGGGGTTTCGTAAGCACGACAGAGACACGACAGAGAGATTAACAGAGTATAACACATCCGACAGCGTTTTGAATTTTGGTGGCTGCACAATAAATATGAGCACGTTTCAACAACGGTTATGGATTTATGCGGCTATAAGATTCCGTGGTCAAATCAAATACGTCTCATTATCACCGGTGGGATATTGGAACATGAGTGAAAATCGGGGGTTAAATGATGGAACCGTTTGAGAATGAATGCGAGAGGGTAATATGGAGATCGTGAAAGGTTACGGAATTGTCAATATAATCATTGTACATAATGGATAGAGCTTATGGTTTAGAACTATATAAAAATGTGTTTTTCAATGCTATTTGAAATAAATTTTATTCATACCTTTGGAATCTTTACCTTTTCCTTGGTCTTCAACTAGTTGCTCTTTATTGGTGTCTTGAATGCTCCATATCTTCATTTTTGATCCTCTCACCTGCATTTTATTTTATGATTATGGAAATAACATCTGGCTGTACACTCTTTTGAAAACAGAGTTGTAGCTGCGGAATCTGCTTCTAGCTGCGGAAACTGGAGTCAACTGTGGAAACAGATGTCAGCTGCGGAAACTGACACAGCTATTACTTGGATATATGGAAATGAATAGATGACAAATGACCAGATGGAAATGGTCATGAAAAATATTTTTATTGATGGAATGGAATGAAATGGATAAAATGAAGTGGAATGGGGTGAAATGAAGTGAAATGAAATGGAGTGGAATGAAATGGAGTGAGTGGTCACAAGGCTTGTGAAATGAAAGAGAGATTTTTTTTTTTGGAAAATATAGAGTGTCAGGTGTTCCTGATTTTCACCCTATATTTTCTGTATAAGATTGCCAATCAGTGATTGGTTTTCAGGCTCATACCATATATATATATATATATATATATATATATTTTTTTTTTTTTATTGAAAAGAACAAAAGCTAGGTTGGTGGAGAAGAAGAATTCTTCTGTACTAGCCTGATTGCAGAACTTTCTTGAAACAATTTGACAAAATCCTCTTTTGAGAGTGGCTTATGATAAACTTTCAATCTATGGCCATTCACAATAAGAGGAGTTTGAAACTCATCAATGGTCTTGATTCTTACCGCTCCATTGTTAAATATCTTGTCAATCTCATATGGCCCAAGCCAATGAGTCTGAAATTTTCCTTGGAAATCTTTAAACTTGGAATCAAATAACAATGCCCAATCTCCTTCTTTAAACTTCTTCTCTTTGATGTAATTGTCATGCCATTTAGCTCTTTGATGTTGAACTATATCAGTTCTTAAAATTGCTTCTTGTCTGATCTCATCTAGCTCATTCAACTGCTCCATTCTATGCTTTTGGGCTTCTGATAAGTCCATCCCCAACTGAACTGCTATCTTGAAGGTATTGACTTGGAACTCAATGGGGAGAAAGAATTCTTTCCCATAAACAAGTTCATAGGGAGAATGTCCTGTTGTATTTCTCCATGTAGTTATGTAGGCCCACAAGGCTTCAGGAAGCCTTTCTGCCCAATCTCTTCTATGTAGATGAACAGTTTTGGTGATGATACTTTCAAGAACTTTGTTTGTAGACTCCACTTGACCATTTACTTGCGGATGGTAAGGAGTAGATCTTCCGTGCTTGATTTTGTATTCTTCCATCAACTTCTCCACCAAGTTGGATGTGAATTGGCTTCCTTGATCTGTCACAATTTCTCTTGGAACACCAAAGTGAGTAAAAATATCCTCATAAAGAAAATGAACAACCGAATTTTCAGTAGCAGATACTAATGCTTTGGCTTCTACCCATTTAGTAACATAATCAGTACAAACCAATATATACTTCTTTTGCTTGGATGGTGGATTAATAGGTCCAATGAAATCTAAAGCCCACTTTTCAAAGGGTTCAATGAGTACCTGTGTTTGCAATGACATTTCATTTGAAAGGGTAGGTTTCCCTACTCTTTGGCAGCTGTCACACCTTTTGACATATTGTTTTTCATCTTTGAAGAGGGAAGGCCAATAATATCCTAAAGAGAGGATTTTATAGGCCGTCCTTTTGTTTGCAAAGTGTCCGCCGCATGGTTCATCATGACATGCCTTAAGAATATCAGGCATTTCATCTTCCCCGACACATCTTCTGATCACAAGATCTGGCCCTGTTTTAAACAATTCGTTAGAAATCCATGAATATTTTGAACTCTCCTAAATAATTTTTCGTTTTTCACTTGGAAATAAATGTGAAGGTAGTTTCCCTGTAACCAAATAGTTAGCAATATCTTCATACCAAGGGGTATTAATAGTTACTGCAAACAAGTATTCATCAGAAACTTATCCTCTACAGGAGAATCTTCTTTAGTATTCTAAATCCTAGACAATAAATCAGCTACTGTATTTTGTTTTCCTGGTCTATCCAACACAGTAATATTGAATTCTTGCAAAAGTAAAAGCCATCTTGTCACTCTGCCATTAGTAACAGGTTTTTTCATCAAATATCTAATTGCAGAATGGTCAGTATGAATAAAAGTTTCATAGCCTGTTATGTAATGTCTAAACTTATTAATTGCATGAACAATAGCTAAAAACTCTTTTTCAGTCACAGTATAGTTCAACTCTGTGGGAGTCAAATTTTTACTGGTGTAATAAATGGCATAAGGAATTAAATCTTTTTGACCCAACACAGCTCCAAGAGTTGTATCTGAAGCATCCGTAGAAATATGAAAAGGGAGTTTCCAATTTGGTCCTCTCAAGATAGGTGCTTCAGATATTCTTGTTTTCAAAGTTTCAAAAGCCGATTGACAATCAAGATCCCATTTAAATTCACAGTCTTTTGTAAGCAATTTGAAGAGTGGAGATGCTATTTTAGTGAAGTTTTCTATAAATCTTCTATAGTAACCAGTAAATCCTAGAAAACTTCTAACATCTCTTTGACAATTTGGAATAGGCAACTTGGAAATGACTTCAACTTTTGATGTATCAACCTTAATCCCATCTCCTAAAATATGATGTCCTAAAACAATCCCTTCAGTAAACATCATAAAGCATTTTTCATGGCTTAATGAAAGGTTTGTTTCTTTACATCTTATAAGAACTTTTTCCAAATTTTCTAATGCCTCTTCAAATGAATTACCATAAACCGTAAAATCATCCATATAAACCTCTACACAATCATGAATTAGATCAGAAAAAATTCCTAGTACTGCTCTTTGGAATGTTGCTGGTGCATTACATAACCCAAAAGGAAGCACTCGGTAGGCAAAAGTTCCCCATGGACAAGTAAATGTGATCTTATCTTGATCTTCAGGTGCTACCTGAATTTGATTATAGCCACTAAAACCATCCAAAAATGAAAAGTACTTTTTACCTGCTAATGTATCTAATACCTGATCAATAAAAGGCAAAGGAAAGTGATCCTTCAAAGTTGCTTTGTTCAATTCCCCGTAATCAATGCATACCCTCCATTTACCATTCTTTTTAGGTACTATAACCAAAGGAGAAACCCATCGGCTATCTGAAATTGGATAAATGAAGTTTACATTGAGAAGTTTTTGGAGCTCTTCTTTCACTATCTCCCAAAGATTTGGATTCATCCTTCTTTGAGGTTGTCCGATTGGTCTACTGTTTTCCTCAATATAGATGTGATGGATGCAAGTCTTAGGATCAATACCTTTCATGTCAGTATACTCCCATGCAAATGCAGTAGAATGTTTTTGCAAGATTTTGGTTAGTTCTTCTTGTTGTGACTTTTCCAACTGTTTGTTGATATTCAATGTTTTTCCTGGAAAAATCTCAATAGTAGAACTACCAAATTCTTCTATAGAGTAAAGAGACATTTGTCTTGATGATAAATATTCTATGTCAGATTCCAACTGAAATTGTGTGGGGTCATATTCTGAAGATGTCTCAAAATTTTCTAATGTGTTCAGAATTTGACTATCCTCACCGATTTCAGAAATGGTAAAGACAGGTTGTATAGTGTCCTCATCATCGACCCATTCATTGTCTCCTACTTCTGTGATTGCTCTTGCTGGAGGATAAAAATTGAATTTCTTTGTCGAATTACCATTAGAAATGTACATGTCTCCAGATCTACAACTAATAAAAGCATCAGCTATGGCTAGCCAAGGTCTTCCTAAGATAAGTGGGTGTCCTCCTAGATTACTCTTGGGAGTCAAAATCATAAAATCTACCGGATATTCCCAAGAATCTAAGGAGACTGAAATATCTTCTAATACACCATCTGGTTTAATAATTGATCGATCTGCAAGTTGCAGTAAAGTAGGTGTAAAAATAAGGTTAGGAAATTTTAGCTGGTCCATAGTCTGTCTACTCATAATGTTGATAGCAGCCCCTAAGTCAATCAATGTGTTTGGAATTTCTATCCCATTTATATGTGTTTTGACAATTGGACTTCCTAGATCTACATACTTCTGCATGGTAATTTTTCCCATCATAATATCTGCAATCTTTCCTACTAGGTGGATTCTTCTTGTATCTTTTAGTTTCCTTCCTGGTATTTTGAAACTCAACTCCTTTATGGTTTTTGCTAAAATAGGAATCTCTCGAATGGCTTGTAGCAAGGGAATATTGATACAAACATTATTAAATTCATCTAGAAAGTCATAGTTAGGCAACAAGATTTGTTTTTCCACCCCCTTGTCAATTTGTAGTCTTTCAGGAAAAGGAGGTGTAGATGAAGATGTTGGTTGCTCAACTATAGGAGTTGTGGGTGTTAACTTTTCTTTTTCTTTTTGCATGCTTGGATTTTGAAGAGATTCTTCCTCAGAACCCTTATTGACTTCAAGAGAATCCTCCTCAGAGGTATTTTGCTCTTGAATATCTATAGAAGGTTTTTCTAAAACTCTACCAGATCTGAGTTGTACATCGTTGAGAGGAACAATCATATAGGTAGGAAATTGTTGTCCTTCTACCATGTAAGTATTTTGAGGATTCTTATTGTTAGGATTTGGCAATGGCTGAGCTGGAAGTTGATTTGTATTTTGTTGGTATGGGAGCATGAGTTGAGGATTTGGATTTTGTTGAGAAGGTTGTTGTTGTGGAAATGGCAATGAAAGTTGTGGATTTGGGTTTGGAAGTTGTGGAGCTTGTTGATTTTGAAAAGATGGAGGATATTGATAAAATTGAGCAAATCTCCCATAAGGATTTTGCATCCCTTGTACCCATGGCCGATATGTATTCTGATGTTGGGGCCAAGGTTGTTGCCAAGGATTCCAATTTGGTGGGGTTTGAAAATTCATAGGGTTGTTAAACCCTTGAGTTTGTTGTCCCTGCCAAGGTCTCCTTGCAACAAAACAAAGAGATTCTACTGAATTTGGGTCTTCTTGAAAGACAGCTTTGAGTCCAGGAATTGAAGGACAATCCTTGATCTCATGATTCTCTGAGAAAATTATACATGTTTCTACAACTTTTGTATCCAAGGGACATTCCCTTAAAGCATGTTTCTTCCTACATTTCGGACAAAAGATGGCTAGAGCATCTGTTTCTGCTTTCTGCTTGTTTTGGATTTTAAGGGTGTCTAGTTGTTCACTAAGGCTCCCTAAGATATCGGTTTTGAATTCATCAAGCATGTTACCAATCTCTGCCCTACTTACTGATCCAGTTGCAGATTTGTTAGCCCTAATAAGAGAAGGATCCCTAGGCCCTTTTCCTGTTTTAGATTTTCCTCTTGAGAGATGGACACATAGTTCTTTTATATCACGAAGTGGGAGTTGAGAAATGTCTCCTTTCCCCATGATGTTTAAAATATCTATCCATTCATCTATAATGGCTTTTAATATGAGGGCTTTCAAGGTTTCATCATCTAAGTTGCTCATCTTTGCTCTTTTCAAGTTGTATTGAAATCTTTCAAGTAAGTCTTCCAAATTTTCATCTTCTTTTTGGATCATTTTGAATACCTCATCCTTGTGATTGGTGGGCATACAATAGTCCAAGTATCTATCCAAAAATGTTTGTTTCATATCATTCCAAGTCCTAATAGATTGAGTGGCTAATCCCATGAACCATTTCAAAGCAGATCCCTTCAAAGTTGAAGGAAACAGTTTGAGTTTTTGAGAGTCTTCCATATAGTCATAGGTTCAGCACACAACTTCAAACTCAAACAGAAATGTTTCAGGATCCTCACTTCACAATCCATAAAAGTTAGGGAGGACAGATGGTGATATATTTTTCATTGTTGCATGAGTTTCCTCATCAATTATAGGGAATCCAAACAAGTTGTCTCCTTCCCTATTTCGACCATTATTTCCTTCACCATTGTTGTCTCCATTGTTTCCTCCTCTTCTACCTCTACCTCTACCTCCATCTATTACTTCCTCTGCCATGATAGTTTCTTTAGAGTCCTTAAAGTCCTCTAGTTCCTCTACCAAGGGAGGATGAGAGAGAGTCTCTTTGTTTTCTAAATGGGATTTAGTAGATGGTATAGGAGAATCCTCTAATTCAGCTGCTCCTTGAGTTCCAAAAATATTAAGGCTAGGGGTAGATGGTGGTGAATCTGGTCTATGCCTTGAAGAAGATGGAGTTGTGAAAATCGAACTCTTGGCTTTAGCTATAAACCTTCCCCTACAATCTCTTTCTCTATGCATGTCATTTTTTTTATTTTTTTAAGAAACGTTGGGCTAATAATTCTCTTTCTGATCTTCCAGGTCACACTAGGTGCAAGAAGAGAGCATACTTAAGAAATTACTAAACCAATAACTCTCTTTTCTGATCCTCCAGATCACACTAGGTGCAAGAGGAGAGCATACTTCAATAAGTTATCAAGTTTTCCCTTCTTTTATGTTTTTGTATTTTTTTTTTTAAGAAATTGGCTACCTAGTTACACTTCCCCGGCAACGACACCAAAATGTTTGGTCAATTTAGTGTGTCCTAAATTGCTGCATTTAATTTGTCAATCCGGGATTCGTAAGCTGATGAAGTGCGGCACACTATATGTGCAAGATAACCTATCTCTTAACTTTTTGTCGTTTTTGGTTTTCTAAGATGAAATAGAAATTCTAAAATGAAAACAAGTTTCGTTGTGTTTTTTCAAGGAAATGATATCCTCTATAATGATTTACCAACTTGAAACTTTAAAAAGGAATTTGAAAATTACAATGACAAAACTTGAAAGGAAATGAAAATATACTGTTGAAATGAAAAGGTGCTGCTAGTATAATAACTCAAAACAGTGAACTAGTGAGCATGAAACCAAACTATTCTTGCTGCTGTCTAAACACAAAATAAATTATGCTGAAAGAAATCCAAAAGCTGCAATAAAGTAAATCTAAATCAATTTACATCAACTTGTCTTCTGATCCCTCATCATTAGTCCAACTATGATTTTCGGAGGTAACCATAAACAACTTGAGTAACTGATATCTAACTTGCAGAAAGTAAACTAATATCAAATCATACATCCATAATTCAATCCCTCACCATTAGTCCAGCTGTGGCTTTCGGAGGTAACTGAAGATGTCATGCACAATTTAATATATCTAAATTTGCAGAAAGAAAACTAATACTAACTACACATTTCATAATACAATCCCTCACCATCAGTCCAGCTGTGGCTTTCGGAGGCAACTGAAGATGTTATGAGCAGTTTAATATATCTAAATTTAACTACTGAAGCAAATAAGCAAAACTGAAATGAACAAAGCAATACTGAAATTAAACAGAAACTAAGGAAAACAAATTAGCAGCAGAATAATGTTAATTCCATGTCATTAGTCAAAAAGCTATGAAAATGCCCGGGCTGCCTATCTATAACCTGAAACAAGAACACTGATCAGTGATTAACAACATAAAACATGAAAGACAAAAGTGAAATGGAAAGCAGGAAAGTTTATAAACAGAAATGAAAAAAAATGAAATGTATAAACATGTGAATGGATTATGGCACAATGAGCTTTAAAGAAATGAAATAAGAACTATACACTAATGCACAAAACCTTAGCTGAGCAGGGGCCCTCTACACCAACCTTGGCAACGATCTTCAAGTACGAATTAAGTTGGAAAACAAAGTCTTCTTATATTAAAATGCAGTCATAACAGTATGGTAGTATTACGGCTCAAAGGCAGCGTAATTACATTACAGAGCAGACTTAATAAAATTAACAGAGACTAATCGGGACTAACTCTATATGCGTATGCAAACACGTTATATATAACAAAAGAAATATAATTGTCTCCTAAAGTTTATGCTGGTGTAGAACACGTAGACCATTACGTCCACGGATCTAGGATCATGGCCGTGTTGGAAAATAAATCTATGAGAAGTGGATGCTTGAATTCGACTATGGAGCCATGTACAGATGTCGAATTGTCCTCCGCAACTCAGAAACGGCCATATGAACCTTTACATGACACGGAACAGAGTCCTGTCGCTGTAAGACTCTATGGTTGACTTCCATGTGGACGCCTTTGACCGCGGCTTCTTTAGATGAGTTTGCTCGAACCAATAGGACACGAACCATGTCCACATCATTTCTGACTTGCCCATGTGGCTCGTTTTTCCTGTAGACACCTGTAACATAGAATTTCACAAAATAGCTGCGGAAAGTTGTAGCAGCTGTGGAAAGTGGCAAGATTCCGCAGCTAAATGAACAAAATCTAAATCAAACAGCAGACACAAAAATATAGTTAAAAACCATGTTAGATGCTCTTTTGCAATTAACATACAATGATATTGACAATTTGGGAGGTTCAGGTGAGTGAAAAAGGTATAGAAAATTGTATGGAAAAGATGCAGAATTGAGACTCAATAGTGACCCCCTATATATAACCATTTGGGCTATGCATCTCTCCATATGCTGAAATATATCATCCTGGATGCCCTCCCAAGTGAACTCCTCTGCCAAAGAAATGTATGCATCATAATGTATGGAAAGGAAGTCCTCATGTGCTGCAAGTAACAACTTCTCCTTGAGACTAGAAGCTCTAGTGAAGAAGACTTTTCCATGTGAATAGATGACCATACCATCCACCATATACTCATCATATCTATCATGGTCATCGAGAATCATGCATGCACCAAGATCCTCGGAGTACTCTACTAAGAGATGAGATCTCCAATAAGGATAAATCCTCCCAAGAGACAACGCTGGTGATCTGGCATGTGAAGCTCTCCTCATGCTGCTACCTGCTACTTTGACATCCCTCATGCAAAAATCCTCCTCCAAACTATTCACCTCTCAAAAATCCAAGAGCGGTGAATCCAAATACAAGATATCTTTCATCAATGATAGATCTGGTGGCCTCCCAGGTGGAATTCCTCCATGTAATGAGGCATCAATGTAAAGAGTGGAATTTACATATGGTTGGGCAACCTTACCCTTGATTTCACAGTGCAATATAATCTACCTTCTCTTTGCACTATCTCTCTGAAATAGAGAAGGGTGTGTGCCTCTCATCACATGATGCTGCTCTTCCTCCCTACCTCTTCCTTCCAACTGCAATGCTTCACAGTCATGTTTCTCATTGATTGTGCTTCGACCTCTGTGTATGAGATCCTGGGGAACTTCTTGCAAGGATACAAGAATCCCTCCTGTTGGAGCATGTGCTCCTCCTCCCTCTGCACGAGGTACTAGATGTGCTCTAGATGTGACAAAAGTTTTGCCCTCAACTCCATCAATGTGTGTGGGAAACATCTCAACAATTGTATCCTCTTGTCAAAAAGAGATCCCCATGCCCTCTTGTTTAGGAATATTAACTACAATTCTTTCCTCTGGCAATGTGCAATGCAAGATTTCAGCTTCTCCCATGGTTTTCTGAAGTGGAATTTCCCCCATCACATGCAAGGGTTTTGTTCTCTCAAGTTTTCCTTTCTCATGTGTCTTAGGAAGTTTTTCACCAAACCTTCCCACCAATGTTCCTATGAATCTTGCATAAGAGGAAGTGTTTTCATTTCTTAAAGAAAAATATTCGAAAATCCACCATGCATGGGCCTTACCTCTGAAATGCAGCACTGCAACTCTGATGGCTTCATCTTCAAAAATATGGTGCTGCTGAAAATAGGAGTCTAACTCCTTCACCCAAGCTCCAGCTGAACATGTAGGTGATCCGGAAAAAGTAGATAGAAGGAATATATTGGCATCCTACTGCTTACCCTTCTCAACTTGGATCTTGCAAAACTCTTGGAAATTAGTATGATCTCTAAACCTCTCATTTTGGGATTCATACTCCTACAACAAATCACTAACAGTCCTTCTCTTAGGCATTATTCCTCCTTTCAAACATCTCAAGATAGTCCTGGTAACTTGACTATGTTGTGCATCATGGTATGTAGCTGCATGCTCACACTCACCATGTGAAAATCTAGATTTAGCTCTAGATCCAAACTCCTTTGGAGATCACATCTCCATTCTCATTTTCTTCAGCTCACCTTGGAAGCTCTGCATAGATTTTGGAAGAAGCTTTGTAAGCTTGTATTCCTTTCTCCCCTCACATACTGAAGCCTTCTCTTTTATGTCCATCTCTCCTAAAAGTTTAATGGCCTGAGATCCACAAGCTGAGCCAAGATTGAAGCTCTGATACCACTATAATATTCCAAAATTGGAACAGCTCAACAAGCATGCAATAAAAATGAATTCCCAGCAACATATGCAATAAAATAGTGAAATAAACTCTTCGATCCTATATATAAATCAATATAAAACCTAAATCAAATAATAGATCTGAAATAAATCAAACTAGGTGGGTTAAATAGACCTCCCACACTAGTGTAGCTGAAAATGACCAAAAACCCCAAACATTGTAACACAAGGAATTTTGCATAAAAGTGACTGCACAGTTTAAAGAGGGTTTTAACTCATAAAATAGGAGAAAAATTAGATCTACTCATATATTGAACAACAATGTTGAAGAACAGAGATGTAGTCTCCTTATACAAAATACAAGAGATCCCGGCAAGGGTTTCTTGTCAAACACTCTATATAAAAATGTGATCTTCAGGAAATTACTGAATAATCACTGCAACACTGAAGCATAAGAGTGTAGAAGGCTAAAATATGTATGATATGATGTATATACCTCAAGGGCTTCCTCCCATGAAAGGTTGAACCCCTCAATCACAAGAAAGCCACTGCAACGGAGCCACTAGATCAACTACTAAAGCTGCCTCCAAAATAACACATTCCCTAGCTGGAACACTACTGGGAATGTTGGGGAAATGTGTGGTTTGCTACCAAATATCTAAAATGAGCACTAGACCTCTCTAAGCAGGTCCCTCAAGTGAAGAAAACCTTCCTCCATTGAGAAACTAGCTCAGAAATTGGGATTCCAATCCCTTCCACTGCTGCACCCAGCAACACTACACAATCACCTACAGAAACTGTGCTGCTAAAGTAGGCTAAATCTTGGCCTGAAAACCTGATGTGGAATGATGAATTAAAACTCTCCCAATGAGGCTCCTCAAGGAGAGAGGTGGGATTCCCGCTCGGGAACACCTGGTGTTAAACAACACTGCAACCTTGCTAAGCAGCAAAGGAAGCAAAAATTCTGACCAAACAAAATAACAATACAAAACATGAAGAATAATGCTTCCATCCACCTCATTAAATAAAACATGAGTTTGCTTTCCCTTGGTCCCACTCAATTAGGTCATCTTCATCCAAATATTCATCTCCCTCCAAAACTGTGGTATTCCTTCTTTGATTCCTCCTCCTCTACAATGGCGTTGTTGACTTTGTCAAAGTGGACTGAACCAACTTGATATTATCCCTGTTCACACATGGAGGTGTTTATTAAGCTGCAAAGAGTGTCTCCTTTCAAACTTGGAGTGTTTTTAATTTCTCCTTAGGGTACTTATGGGTTTTTCTACCCATTTATTCACTGGTTAGAGTTGTTTCTAACTCTAATGTTCCACTTAGCTTTGAGGCTAAAATTAGGGAACATTACAGATTATAAAAGAATGGACTTGAGTCTATATAAGGGTTCCATATTTTCCAGAAAAGAGTTTGTTAATTGTAAATCCCCATTTTTGTAAATTTTTGAGGACTGTTGAAGCATCCTGTTGGGAGATTATAATGAAATTATTTTGCTATGAGATGGATTCCTGATGAGATCGGTCATAGTTTGTGTTTCCTTTGTTTTATTCATATACAAATGTTTTTGGCATTTCATCACTCTTTTTATGTTATATGCTACCGAAATGCGAGTTCTTTATTAATTGGAATGAATTTATCTGTCTTAGATACTCATGTATATTAGGCCATTGTGCTTTAAATATGGCTCAGAGCTATGATATTATGTTCATATGTTTCACCTCATTCACTCACTTTTCTTCCAATATTAACTAAGTGATAGATTCTTATGTGGGAATAAGCCTGTCTACAATTGATACTTTCTCCATATTTTTCCATTGTTACTATGCTTTCATATCTTGATAACTTTGTGTTGTGTCTCATGATATGGCCCTCCTCACAGCTTATAAAATTCAGATTCATCTTCAATAATGAATTCATAAGACCCTCATTGTTTACATTTGGGTATTGTTGTTAGTATATCTCTGTTCCTAAGGTCTTGGTCCCACTTTATGAAATCTCTAAAAATCGTTTGTGAACAAGAGGATTTATTCCCCTGACCATGGAAATTTTCTATGAATATTCTTGGCTTTAAGATGACCTAGGCACTGGTCCTTCAAAACTCAGGGTTGTCTCTAGGATTGACAACATCTTTTTGGAGCCATTGCCGGGGAACCGAATTTGAATATTATCCCTGGGTATGACAAAATAATATTGACCCTTCAATACCAGGTGAGCACGAAGGGTTGAGAGTTGTGCATCCCTCACCTTGGCGACTCCACAATATTTCCAAAATTATAAATCTATTTGCAGTTTTGGGTTATCAAAAGCCTCACCTAAGGTCAGATACTTCTCAATTAAGAACAACCTCTGTATATGATCCAGAAATTTTTTTATTTAAGAGAATCTGGAAGGAGAAGAAGCCTTCTCATACAAATATACCTAGATTCTCCTTAGAATATTCCCTGTTTTCCTCCCAGCAAGCTCAATTTCAAGGCCCTAGATCTACTGCTAGAGTGCTTGAATACCCACCAGATAATATTTTTCATGAACAGACGAAGGTTAAAGATGAAGCAGAGTCAGTAGATACATCAAATTTCGTTTTACATCCTACCCCAGAAGCCAAAGAAATAAAGAAATTATCCATTCCTCAAATCCTACTTAGTCAAAAAAATTTACATACCACTGTCCAACATATTTCTAGTGCTATTCAGGAAAACCAACCTCTAGATCCACCACCACTCATGGCTATTCCTAGCTTCTTATTGAATAAATATGCCCCTCTGGCATTACCGCAGGTTCTGAATGACTTTCCACAAGACTACATGAAGCACTTACCCCGATTTACTGGGGAAGACATCAGTGTTGCAAAAAATCACTTGGAAGATTTCTGTGCTTTTGCAGAGAATTTCAATGTAGAATAGTTGTATGTAGTTCTGAGTTAATTCGTTCAATCTCTGGATGGAGAAGCAAGGAAGTGGTTTAAAAATATTGGAGATAACTCCATCACCAACTGGGAAGAGATGGAGAATGCTTTCACCCAGAAGTGGGGAGAGAAAAGAGACCATGGCTATTGTCTCATAGAGTTCAATACATCAAAGAAAAGACATAATGAATACCTAGTAGAGTTTATAAAGAGGTTTAATAAGCTATACACCAACCTGCTAGCTGATATAAAGCTCCCCCAAGATGCTGCTAAGGTAGTGTTTGTGGGAGCTTTCGAAATTGAATTCAGTTTCACTCTAAGGGAGAGAAAATATGTTTCTCTCAACCAAGCTTAGGCAGATGCTTTAGAAGTGGAAGCTAACTTTGCTTCTACAGGAAAGTCAAAAGGTAGATTGGATCGCGATTTCAAACGAAAGGGTAAAGAAGAAGCCTCTCCTTCGAGTCAAGAAAAGGAAGTATTGGATTATAAGATAGAATAGGTGAAAAAAATGATTAAGAATCCTTCTAAGAGACTGGTGAAACTGGAACTCAATGCGAAGAATGCCTCTCCTCATCCATCCCAACCCGCTTTTAACAGAGGGTACAATCAGCAGCATAGGAAACCACTGCTACAGATCCTGCAAAGAGATAGAAAAGAGAAAAAAGATCAGATTCAGCCCCCTTTATATTTGGAGGGAAAAATGGAGGGTCCTTCTGAAGATGCTCCAGATGGGCAAGATGAGCAATGCTTTGCTTATTTAGAAGGGGAAGAGGTAGAAATTTCCATACAATAAGAAGAGGAAGAAGAAGGGGGAAATTTAAATCCCATTGAAGAACCCGACATAGATTATTACCGCAGACAGTTTGTTGATTTTATGCAAGCCCAATTTGTAATATTCCTTTTCAGGAATTTCAGCAATATCTCCAGTGAGGATGTTGTATAAGTAAAACAGTGCAAGAATAATGCTTTCCAGGGCTTGGATCCTCAAGAATATGTTGTATGTGGCTTAAATATGGAATGGAATTAGAAACAAATAACTCTAGCTATAATAAACAGATCTCCCCAACTCAAATGTAGAAAAAGGCATCATGACCCCAGTACATCACAAAATAGAAATGCCGGAGGCAGAAACCAAGTTATTATTATCATTTAAACTAAAGAAATAGATGGAATAACATATATCTGGAGCTTTCATTCATTATAAGATAAGAAATGAGAGGATTTACCTCTTTTACAAACACATTGGGACCTTCCGGCAAGGGTTTCTAGCAAAGTAGCAACACAAGATACAACACTGCAGGAAATAACATTGTACCCAGTAACTATGTATTGATAAATATATGATATGCTCAAAGGAGAATACACAATACAAAAATAGGCTCAAGACCCTCTACAATAGAACTCTTGGAGTGGAAATCACCTCCCCGTCTCCTGAAATAAGCTCAAATGAGTAGATCTAACCCCAGCTACTGTAGCTACTGTAGAAATAACACACTCACTGAGACTGAATGCACATTCAAGGTTAGAGGATGGCTTCCTTAAGATATCTGATGAGAATGGAACTCAAGACCTCCTCCTTGAATCTCCCAATCAATCTGCAACAACAATGGAACTAGAATTCCCGCATGAGAACTCTTGCACTAAACAGTGCTACAAATTTGGCTAAACAGCTGAAGATTGCAATCAGTCATAAGACTTAAACAAGAAGTATGAATGAATGAATTCCCTTTCTTCTATCCCTTCCCTTTTATTCCAAGCGAGCTTCTCCATCCTAGGCCCCACACATTGGTGATGTAGCTTCCTTGAGAAGTTTCCTCCTTCAAAACTGCACTGTCCTAGTGGCTTTCCCTCCCTTTTGACAGCGATAGTTGACTTGATCAACTATAGCTAGCTCCTCTTCACACTCAAGAGGCTTTATTTTATCCTCCTATCTCAATCCATTTTCACACTGGGATAGATTTTATTGTGTTTCTCGCTTCTTATTTCAAAAAAAGAGTAATTATAATGTTCCAAGTAGCTATGGCTAATTGGGAACATTACAATCCTCCTCGATCAAAATTTTCTTGCTCACAAGCAACAATAAAGAAGGATGCTACAATATCTTCTCCCCCTCCCAAGTGGCATCCTCATCTGGTAAATTCCTCCATCAAATCAAATATACTTTGATGACTCTGTTTCTCAACTTCCTTTCCCTTGTGTCTAGGATTGCTTCTAGCTACAAGATCAAATGACCCTCATCATCAATAGGAGGAAGTTCCAAGTTTGAAACTACATTCCTCCCAATGGCCTTCTTGAGGCATGATACATGGAAGATATTGTGTATCTTGCTCCCCTTAGGAAGCTCCAGCTCATAGGCTACCTTACCGAAACATCTGTTCACCTTGTATGGCCCATAGAAACGTGGTTTGAGCTTTTTAGCTCCCTTCACCTTGAGTGTGGACTGTTTGTAAGGCTGAAAGTGTAGGTAGACAAGATCCCCCACCTCAAACTGTCTCTCTATCTGACTATGGTTTGCATACATCTTTTACTGGTTCTGAGCAGTGGCAATGTTATCTTTAAGGGCCCTAAGTATGTCCTTGTTCTCTTGAATCCAATCTCTTTCCCTTGGATCTTTGCTTGCCCCAAACATAACATCAGCAAATTAAAGTGCCTCATATCCATACAAGGCTCAGAATGGTGTCATGCCAATAGAGATATGGTGAGTAGTGTTGTAACAATACTCCCCCAAGTGGAGCCACCGCAAACAAGCTTTCTTCTGCCTGACCACATAGTTTCTCAAGTAGCCTTCTAGCCACTTGTTCACTATCTCAGTCTACCCATCAGTTTGGGGGTGATAACTGGTGCTTGTGGTCAAATCAGTTCCCACTAATCGAAAAATTTCCTGCCAAAAGCCACCCATGAAGCGGCTCTCCCGATCACTCACTATGGTCCTAGGGAGACCATGGAGTCTAAATACATCTCTGAAGAAGAGTTCAGCTACCTATGAAGCAATATAATGTGCAGAGATGGCAAAGAAATGAGAATACTTTGTTATTTTATCAACAACAACATAGACACAGTCCTTACCCTGCACTGTCGACAATCCGGTGATGAAGTCCATAGAGATGCTTTCCCACTTCCCAATCGGAATAGGTAGTGGCTGTAACAATCCAGCAGGATAACTATGATCTCCCTTATTTTTTTGGAAAGTTTTACATTCCTTGACATGCCAGAGCACATCCTCATTGAGACCCTTCCATGATAATCTCTCCCTGATATATCTGTAAGTTTTTGTGAAACCTTGATGCCCGAAAAGTGGGGAATCATGTGAGGCCACTAAGATCTTCTCCTTGAGCTTAGAATTCTTAGTCAATTACATATGATCCTTGTAATAGATAACCTCATTCATCACTCTAAATCTCTCATCCAGTATCACCCCATCAAGTATCCCACATGCAAAGTCATCTTTGGAGTACTCAACTAAAAGTTGAGCCTTCCAATCTGCGTCCATGCCCCTCATGGACAGCGCTATAGGCCTCCTGGAAAGTGCATCAGCTACTATATTGCTCTTCCCCTTGACATATTCTATGTCAAAGTCATAGGCCTGGATTTTTCTCACCCACTTTTGTTCTCTTTCTTGAAGCTGTCTCTGTTCAAGAAAGAATCTAAGGCTATTGTGATCAGTCTTCACTTTGAACTTATTCCCCACCAAATATTGCCGAAATTTGGCTAATGCATTCATGATAGCCAACATTTTTTTATCATAGATGGGGTATATCTTCTCATGAGGGAGAAAATTTCTTCTCTCAAAGGCTACAGGATGCCCCCCTTGCATCAAGACATCCCCAATACCTTCACCTCATGCATCACATTCTAACACAAAAGGTTGAGAAAAGTCAGGTAAAACCAAAATAGGGCAACTACTCATTACCTCTTTGAGCTTATCAAAATCCCTCTACATTGTGGGTGTCCAGTGGAAAGCCCCCTTCTTTTTCAAGTATGTAAGTGGTGCTGCTATTTGTGAGAACCCTTTCACAAACTTCTGGTAATATGTGCATATGCCCACAAACCCTCTGAGTTCTGTCACATTCCTAGGTTCAAGCCAGTATTTGATAGCTTGAATCTTCTCCTCATGTACCCTTACTCCATCCATCCGTATGATATGACCCAAATACAACATCTTTGTGAGGAAAAATTCACATTTGGAGAGCTTGGCATAGAATTTCTGCTCCTTGAGGATATGTAAAGTTGTCTCAATATGCTGCAAGTGCTCCTCCCAAGTGTGGATGTAGATCAGAATATCATCAAAGAAGACCAATACAAACTTCTGAAAATGACCCCGGAATATATGATTCATACAGGATTGGAAAGTTTCTAGAGCATTAGTCAATCCAAAGGGCATTACCAAAAACTCAAAATTCCCTTAGTGACATCTGAACGCTGTCTTGGGAATATCTTGCTCCCTCACCTTAATTTGATGGTACCCGGACCTCAAATCAATCTTGGAGAAATATTTGGATCCCCTCAGCTCATCCATGAGTTCATCGATCCTGGGTATAGGGTATCGGTTCTTCAAAGTCTTCTTGTTCAAGGCCCTATAATCGATGCACATCCTCAACTTTCCATCTTTCTTCTTTACCAAAATCACCGAGGAAGCAAAAGGACTAGTACTAGGCTGGATGTGCCCTAGTGATAGTAGCTCTTGGATATCTCTTTCAATATCATCCCTATAGGCCTTAGGATGTCTATCAGGAGTGGTGATCACTGCTTGTACCCCTTGTTCCAACTCAGTGGTGTGTTCAAACCCTCGGTCAAGAGGTCTCCCTGGTGGGATATCTCCAAATACTATAGAATATTGGTCCAAAAGGGATTGAACATCTGGATGCACCAGTGTGTCCTTTCTCTTCACCTTGGATACATACAAATCCACTACCCATGCAATGTCTCCTCTGTGTAGATCTGCCTCCATCCTATGTGCTGAAACAACCTAAGGAGGATATGTGTTCATACCCTTGATCTTTTGTTGCTGGCCATCCTCTCCTCTAGTCCATTCCATCTCCAGAGTTCTCCAGTTAGTGGTAACTCTCCCAAGAATGACTAACCACTAGATTCCCAATATGACATTGGTGTCCGGAACATCTACCACAAAGAAGTGGTCTGTCAAGGTATAGGTACCCATAGTAATGGTCAGCGATGGAACATACTTGGCACATTGTAGAGTCATGGCTCCTGGGACCAAAACTGAAAATCCCTCAAAATCCTCCACGAAAATTCCTCTCTTGTGTACCAGCTGTGCATAAATAAAATTGTGAGTGGCTCCACTATCTATCAATATAGAAACTATTTTCCCCATGATGGTGCCTCTTACTCTCAAGGTTAGATATTTTGGGACCCCTCTTAAAACTGCAACAACTCCTCCTCTTGAAGAAAAGTCTTCTATGGGTTGTACAGCACTGGCATCCTTCTTGGAGAAGGTCTTGATAGGATTTTCTTCCCCTATAACACATTTCTTCTCCAATTCCTAAACAAGGATTATCTCCCTTGGCCTTGAATGGGTTTTCTGCTGTAAAAAGGCTCTTGCCCTGGGCAAGATGTATTGTATATCTCTAGCTTTCTCTACAGATTCAAGGAGTGTATTTGGTTTTGTACACTTTACCAACCCTTCTAATGGTTCAGCCATCCAAGTCAAAAAAATGCATACCTTCCTGCTCATAGTGAGGTTGGATGCCATCACTGAAAGCTGCAAATACTCAGCAATATAATCCTCAAGATCTCCCTCTTGCTTGAGTTTGGTTATCTTGGAAAAGTGGGCTTCCAGATCCCTTGCATCAAATCTCTCCACTAGATTCTTGGTGAAAGTTGAGTATGAAGTGATATGATGATGCCCAAGTGTGGTCAGTCCATGAAACCACCAGTCTTGAGCCTACCCTTCTAGATGCAACGCAACTATCTTGATAGCTTCCATTTCAGAAACCTTGTGAAGTTGGAAGTATGTGTCCAACTTCTCTACCCATGCCTTTGTTGTGTGCTTAGGTCTCCCATCAAATGTGGGAAAAATTAACCCCACCATACTACGTTGTAGGGCTGATCCCTGCATCAAGTTACCTTCCCTTTGATTAGAATCATTTCTCCTTCCATCCTTGATCCGGAAAAACTCTTGGAAGCTCAGGTCCTCCTTGAACCTTTGAGACTGGAGCTCATATTCTTCAAAATATTCTCCTAGAGAACCCTCCTTATCTCATTCAGTTAAAAATGAAGGCATGGTAGAGTTTTTTGATGGAGTTGAATGTCCCATGCCATTTGCAGTGCTAGTACTTGCCTTAGGGAAAAACCCTAAAGAGTCTTCTTCCTGCCTCATCTCCTTGAGATCCCTTGCAATGTTCTGTAGGGTTTGAAGTACAAGCCTAGAGATGTATTCCTTCTCCATGATAAAGAGAAATATCCCCCCCACAAGCTGAGCCAAGAGCAGAGCTCTGATACCATTGTAATATTCCTTTCAGGAATTTCAACAATATATCTAGTGAGGACATTGTATAAGTAAACCAATGCAAGAATAATGTTGTCTAGGGCTTGGATCCTCAAGAATATGTTGTATTTGGCTTAAATATTGAATGGAATTAGAAAAAAATAACTCTATCTATAATAAACAGATCTCCCCAACTCAAATGTAGAAAAAGGCATCATAACCCCAGTACATCATAAAATAGAAATTTCGGAGGAAGAAACCAAGTAATTATTATTATGTAAACTACAGAAATATATGTAATAACATATATCTAGAGCTTTCATTCATTATAATATCAAAAATGAGAGGATTGACCTCTTTTACAAACACATTGGGACCTCCAAGCAAGGGTTTCCAGAAAAATAGCAACACAAGATACAGCACTGCAGAAAATAATGTTGTACCCAACAACTCTATATTGAGAAATATCTGATATACTCAAAGGAGAAAACAAAATACAAAAATAGGCTCAAGACCCTCCATAGTAGAAATCCTGGAGTGGAAATCACCTCCCCCTCTCCTAAAATAAGTTCAAATGAGTAGATCTAACCCCAGCTACTGGAGCTACTATAGAAAGAATGCACTCACTGAGAGTGACTATGCAGTCAAGGTTAGAGGATGGTTTCCTCAAGATATCTGATGAGAATGGAACTCAAGACCTCCTCCTTGAATCTCCTAATCAATCTACAACAACAATGGAACTAGAATTCCCGCATGAGAACTCTTCCACTAAACAGTGCTGCAACTCCAGCTAAACAGTTGAAGATTACAATCAGTCATAAGACTAAAAAAAGAAGTATGAATGAATGAATTCCCTTGTTTCTATCCCTTCCTTTTTATCCCAAGTGAGCTTCTCCATTCCGGGCCCCACACATTGGTGATGTAGCTTCCTTGAGAAGCTTCCTCCTTCAAAACTGCGTTGCGCTAGTGGCTTTCCCTCCCTTTTGACAGCGCTGGTTGACATGGTCAACTATAGCTAGCTCTTCTTCACACTCAAGAGGCTTTATTTTATCCTCCTATCTCAATCCCTTTTCACATTAGGATAGATTTTATTTTGTTTCTCACTTCTTATTTAAAAAATGGAGTAATTATAATGTTCCAAGAAGCTATGGTTGATTGGGAACGTTACAAAATTCCACAAGAAGTATGATCTTTGGTCTTCCAAAAAGTGGACTCTTACTCAAGATCAGGATGAAGAACCACATTATAGCGAATATGTCCTCTCCAAGACTGATAACAAAGGCAAGAAACCCTTCGAAGAACCTTTTTCCTGGAAAAGCACTCCCGCGTCATCATTCAAGTCCGTACTTGACCCTCTTACTCATGTTAAAGGTATGTCCTCTATAGAAAATCCTTCTATCTTCATTAAGGAAAAAAAAGAAACTTCTGTAGAAAAAGGGGGCACTGTGTTCAATCTCCAAAAAGAGTTAGAGAAAGTCAAAATCCTTATTCTTTTGGTTGAACTTCTTAAACAACTCTCCTATAAATCTCAAGTCTCCCAGTTCATGCTCCCTCATGGAGTAAATTCACCCCTAGAATCCCTTAACCTTCAAGAAGAAAGGCCTATGGTAGTTTTTGGTCCCCATGTAGAAGAGTAGACTCTACAACACCACCTTTTTATGTTTCCCTAGTCATCCATGATTTATTGTTACATAACTGTATGCTGGATTCGAGAGCTTCACATAATCTATTACCACTTTCAGTCATGGAATAGCTAGGTCTATAGATTACCCGACCCTACAAATATCTCTATTTGTTTGACTCTAAAAGGGTTAAATGTTAGGGATGATTAAATACCTAATGGTAAATCTGGCTCAGATCCCAGCCAAGAGTGTCATCATGGATATAGTTGTTGCAGATATCCCAGCCCATTTTGGAATGCTTCTATCCAGATCATGGGGTACAAAGATTGGAGGGTTGATCAAGCTGGATCTGACTTATGCAACTATTCTGGTGTTTGGAGGACAAGAAAGAAGGCTGTATAAGGAATCAAGATTTGTAAATATGGTAACCAAATCCGATGGCTTGGTAAACTCTTCGGTGTATAGCAAGGAAGGAGAGTTCTCTTGTCTGATGCTAGAGGAAGATCAGGAGTTTCTGCAGGAATCATCATCCAACTTACTAAAGCCCCAACATCCCTCAAGCAATGATGAAAGGGGAATGTGGACCTTACACTTTGATGGAGAAAAATCCAGAGACGAAAATGGAGCAGGGGTCCTCCTGATTTCCCCTAATGGACAATTAGTGCCCTTCTCTTTCAAATTGGAGTATGAGGCCACTAAAAATGTGGCAGAGTATGAAGCTTTACTCCTAGGCTTGAAAACCACCAAGAATATGAGCATTCAGAGCCTTAAATTTTTTGGAGATTCAGATTTGGTGGTCAGGAAGATAAAGAATCAATTTCAAGCCAAACACCCTCGCCTAAGGGCATACAAAAATGAAGTGTGGGACTTGGTGGATAATTTTTTCTTTGCTTTCAACATAAAATTTATGTCGAGAGATTAGAATCGGATAGCAGACTCACTAGTCGTAATGGCAAGAAATTTCCATCCACCTCATAATCTGCTTTTGAGATATGAAGTGGAGGTGTGTTATCATCCCTCCATTCCAGACAATGTCAAACATTGGCAAGTGTTTGAAGATGAGGAACAGATGAAACATTTCATGGATACTATTGGGAATTCACTAACTTGGTTATTGATACCGGGGAGGAAGAGGAAATTGAAGAAAAGTCCCAACATAGATGGCAAGATATAGTGGTTGGTCATAAAGTGCTACAGATGAAAGTAAACGTGATCCCCAGAGGGATGGTACCCTTGGAAAGGCTATTTGATAAGAATGACGTTCCCGTCAGCCCCAGCAAACTAACACCAGAATCCCAGGTGGAAGAGATTAATGTTGGAACGGAAGAAGAACCCAAGATAATCAAATTATCTAAAGGAGTCCCAGAAGAACACAGAGAAAGGTATGTGCAGTTGTTTCACTCCTATAAGGATGTTTTTTCTTGGTCTTACCAATATCTCAAAACATTTGACATAAGTATTATCCAACATAAGATCCCATTGAGGGCTGAGGCCAAGCCACATAAGCAGAAGCTAAGGCAGATTAATCATTTTTTGCTCCCTGGTATAGAGAAAGAAATCAAAAAGCTGCTAAAGGCCAAGATTATTGTACCTCTGAGGTATTCATAATAGGTGGCTAACCTAGTGCCAGTCTGAAAGAAAAATGGAGAAATAAGGTTGTGTGTGGACTTTCAGAAGTTGAATAGGGCTTCTCTTAAAGATAACTATCCCCTCCCTAAAATGGATCACATATTACAAAAAGTATTGGGGTCTTCTTGAATGTCCATGATGGATGGATTATCAGGGTACAATCAGGTGGCAGTGCTTCCAAAAGATAAGAAGAAGAAAAAGTTCACCACACCATGGGGTACCTTCATGTACGCCCGTACGACTTTTGGTCTGATAAATGCTGGGGCCACCTTTCAGAGAGAAATGGAAATCGATTTTGTGAGAGAGAAAGATAAGTTTGTAGTGGTGTATATGGATGATATCATAGTCTTCTAAAAGGATGATTCCATACATGTGGAACATTTACGATGGACTTTTGAAAAATCCCACAGGTATGGTCTGTCTCTAAACCCCCAGAAGTCCATGTTTGCCTTAGAAGAAGGGAAATTACTAGGGCATATCGTTACCAAAGGTGGAGAAAAAATTGACCCAAAAAGGGTGGAAGTGATAAATGGCATATCCTTACCTTGTAATAAGAAAGAAGTTTAGGTTTTCCTCAGGTGCATAAAATTCTTAAGAAGGTTCATCCCCAATTATGTAGAAATAGTCCATCATATCACTGATATGCTTAAGAAAAACAATCAGGTGAAGTGGTAGAATGAGTTGAGAGAAGCATTTAATAGGATCAAGAGTGCTTTTGCAGAAGCGCCAGTATTAGCAGGACCAGATTACAGTAAACCATTCATGATCATCTCATTTTCTTCACTGCATACTATGGCTGCAGTACTTTTGCAAAAAAATTAGGAAGGATATGAATAGCCCAATTCCTTTTTTAGCCAGGTACCTAAAGATGCCGAACTAAAATAAAATATTCTTGAAAAGCAGGCATACGCTTTAGTGAAGTCCTTAAATGCATTCTGGATGTATGTCCTACAGTCAGCCATCATTGCTTTCATACCCATGGCTGTAGTTAAAGATATTTTGATTCAAGGGGATAGTGAGGGTAAAAGAGGCAAATGGATTGCTAAAATTCAAGAGTATGAACTGGACATCCGTCCCACAAAGCTCATCAAGGGACAAGGTCTAGCCAATATTTTTTCTGATTCCAACTGTCAGGCCCTAGGAATAAACCTATCCATGGGACTTAGGGAATTGTCTAGAGACATGGAGGAGTAGCCCAAGATAGAAAAAACAATGCAAAAGACCCACATGAAGTATCTGATCAGTCCTTGGTATAAATACATTACGAAATATCTTTTAACTCTTAGGTGTCCTCCGAACTTTGATAAGGCTAAATATCGGACGTTGAGGCTAAAGTCTCAGAAGTATATCATTGCAAATGGCCAAGTATATTGGAAAGACCCTTCAAGAATTTTTCTCCTATGCCTGACAGAAACGGAAGTGGAGGAAATTATGGCTGAATTCCATGAAGGCATTTGTGGAGGGCATTACAACTGGAGGTGTCCAGCCCATAAGATATTAAAGGCAAGTTTCTATTGGCCCAAATTGTTTGGGGACATGCATGCTCGAGTTAGGGGCTGTGAAAAATGTCAGAGGTTCGCTGAAAAACAAAATTTTTCTCCCCTCCCTATGATCCCAATACACATAGAAGAGCCTTTTCAGAAATGGGGAATAGATTTCATTGGGGAAATTCATCCACAATCTAGCGGCCAACATAAGTGGATATTAACTGCCACTGACTACTTTACCAAGAGGGTAGAGGCAATACCTACGAGGAATGAAATTGATGTAGTAGTGATCAAGTTCTTAGAGGAGAATATTATACCCAGATTTGGCTATCTGACTAAGATTGTGACAGATAATGCACAAGCTTTCAAGTATGTGAAATTCACCAATTTTTTTCAGCAATACCATATCATCCTGGGGCATTCTACAACCTATTATCCTCAGGTAAATGGATTGGCTAAGTCTTCTAACAAAACATTGGTAAGGGCATTAAAGAAGAATATAAATGAAGGTAAAAAAAACTAGGATTCTCTGTTGAAATTCGCGCTATGGGAAAACAGAATCACAAATAAACGATCAATAGGTAAGTTCCTGTATGAACTAGTCTATGGTAGAGCAGCAGTTTTTCTAATACAGCTTGCCTCGCCTGTGGCCAAGTTCCTTCAGGATAGTCAGGAAGAACCCAAAGACCTGACTAGAATAATTAATCAATTAGTCGAGTTGGAAGAGAGCCGTAGTCAAGTAAATGATCATTTAGCAGAGTATCAAGAGAAAATGAAAAATTTGTTTGACCAACATGCCAAAGACAAAGAATTACTGACTGGGGATTTAGTACTAAGGTGGGACATTAGGAGAGCCGACGAAGGAAAACATGGAAATTTCGACCCCCTGTGGTTTGGACCTTTCAAAATAGCCGAGGTTAAAGGTAATAATACCTTCATGCTGGAGAGTTTATAAGGAGAGGAGTTCGATATGCTTGTAAATGGGCAGTTCCTAAAGCCTTATTTCCAAAACTGATTTAGGTCATGGAGACCGCTATATTATAGTGTATATATAATAGTTGTTTCTACCTTCATAGTCGATGTTTATTCCGCCATGAAAAGGCTTGAAAATTTTAAAGAGATTTTTTTTTTCCAAGAATCAATCATAGGTGGTCTACGAAGTTCTCGAAACATCCAAGGATGAATGCACCATCCCCAAGAGGAGCCAATGCTGTTATGATAACCCTCATCTCACAAGGTTCGGCGAAAATATATTTTGAGATAAGCTAAGGCATATTAATTGGGAAATGTGAGCGGACAAAGAGATATGAGGGAAATATGTGACATTTCCCCCCTCATAAAGACAACATGGAAGAGGAACTAAGTAATGTGTTAGAACCAAGTATAAAGGTCGCGGGTTATACAATGGGACAGTTCAAACAGCGTTGCCACGTGGGTAAATTCCAGGGACACTGAGGAAGGAAAAAGGAGTATGGAGTTTTGACCCCCGGAATCCCATGACGTCACAACTTGGTGGGGCAGGTTTCACCCATTCTTTCGGTTAGTGGCACAACGCAAAGGGACTTCATAAGTCCCCATCGGAACTTTGTGGTGGACCCCTCGGGATGAATAGGTGGTGCACTCAAAGGCAAAGGTAAGGTAAGTCAAGGAATCTGGTACATAACCAGTACTAGTATTAACTCGGCTCATGGCTCACACCTACCTGGCTCCAAATAGCCAATAGCAAAATGCCACGTGCCTCAGTGTCAACGTCCTTATGACGTCAGCCCTCGTAGTTGTCACTCGAGCCTCGTTTTTCATAAAATATGGCCTATTTAACCGCGCCTGAGACCCATTTGGGTAAATTACTTGTTTTTGTGAAATCGCCTAATAGTTAAAGCTTGGATTACAATAAGCATGTCACTTTCAGCCCCCCCACGTCACTTTCCCTCTTGGGTTTTCCGCATTGGTCACAGGTATTTATCCATTTCTGTTCCTTACAGTTTTCCTTCAGCTTTACTCATTCGAAATGGTCGTCGGGAGAGTCAAGTCTAGTAAGTCAGAACCAGAAACCCCACAAGCCCGTGAAGTTAGGGCCATACCTTGACCTGACCCCCTTACTAATACACAGGCCTGCATCCGCGACCCACAGCATCCCTTCATTGTCTCCTGTGTCAGGCCTATCCTGCTAGAAAGTCATGTGAAAGGCCAAGACCGGTTCAGATTCGTTCGGTCTGGCCTATATTACTATATTTCTCTGCCCACTTTCCCAGTCACCGAGTTCATATGTTGGCTCAGAGACACCTATGACAAACGCAGGGATGTATTCCTCTCGGCTCAAGGAAACAAGATTTTCTAAATATCCTCTGAGATCATTAAGGACGCCCTCCATTTCCCACATAGTCCAAAGTATGTCAAGTTTACAGAGTTATCCTTGTCGTGTTGTTGTGTAACCAGCTCCAAAAATAGAAGAAAAGAGATATGAACGCCCTAGAAATAAGCCACTTCGTGGGGGAAACCTCCAATACATTACATAAATGAACAATTCTTGGATGATACAATTTAAAAAACCTCCTTTCTATATATAGGAGTCCATGGGGCCATAATGTAATCCTAGTGGGCCACAATGTAATCCTAGCCGACCTAACAATAATAACAATATGGGGGTTACAAGGGTACAATAATAAAATTAAGGGGGGCTACACTAACATAATAAGGGGCTATCCTATTAATATAGGGACTTAACATGCCCCTCTCCTTCAAAAAAGTGTTGTCCTCAACGCTTGATTATTTCTTGATGCTTTTGTATAAAATTATCATCCTCCCATGTGAAATATTTTACAGGAAAGTTCTTCCACTTGCTGAGATACTCTAAAATTGATCGTACTTGTCGAGTTCTTGTTTCTATGACTGCTTCATAACTTCTTTCGATGTGATGTTGATCTTCCTGTTGTTTCATTAGATTATACACCAAAGTTGGGTTATCCTTTGAGAGTTGGAGAACTTGTTGTTGATGCTCGATGTGATCTTCCATTAATTTATCATCCATATTTTCTATTATTTTATCCTTCAAACCATCCAACTTGGCCTCCATTTCTGCTTTTAAACCATCTATTTCATCTTCAATTTCTCTTCGTAAGATTGAAACTTGTTGCACTTGGTACCGTAATTTTGATATCTCATACTGCAACTCTTCCTCTTCATGCGTCATAGTATAGCTTTTTGAGGGATTAATGGGTATGGAATTATTTTTTAGGGGCCATTTTAGAATCCAATATTGATACCTTTTACTTGCTTTGAGGAGCTCTATATTGAAATTGAATTATCTCTGTAATTGAAAATATTCAATATCTAAAATTAAGCCCTGTAGTAGCCCTCTGAAGCTTCTTTCAAATGCCACAGGTCTGATCTAATTTGGATTCTCCAAGACAAAGTTGTGTCCAATCGCCCACAATGACCTAATTCTGGACTGGTTCAGTAGAGCGAACTTGTAGGACTTTCCACATGTCACTGTTTCGTCATTTGTCTCTGAAATTGATAGCCAAGAAACTACAGTCTGTGTTCTTGCGACCACTTTTTACGGCACTCAAATCCAATGCCCAGAGATAGAGATATTGAACGTTTCCCACGATCACCTCTTTGAGATGAAATTCAGAAGCCTGAAAAAGCACTACCTTCCACAGATCATATCTCCAAAAATATTGCGAACCAAGCTCTGAAATTTTTTGACGAATTTCCTCAGGATTTCAGCTTCACACCATATGAATTTCAGACTCTGAAACTTCGTACAAAAAAATTTATAGCGCAATTGCCACGATGACCTGTTTATGAGCCTGAAAAAATACCTAACTTCCACAGATGATATCTCCTCAAATATTACGAACCAAGATCTGAAATTTTTAGAAAACCTTCCTCAAGATTTCAGCTTCGCACCCTAGAAATTTCAGCTTCTGAAGCTTCGTAGAAAAAAGTTATAGCGAAAATGCCACGATGACCTGTTTGGAGCAGCGAAACCCTAGAATCCCAAAGCTCTGATACCAAATGTTGTGTAACCAAATCAAAAAGAGAAGAAAAGAGATATAAACGCCTTAGAAATGAGCCACTTCGAGGGGGCAACCTCCAATACATTACATAAATGAACAATTCTTGGATGATACAACTCACAAAACCTCCTTTCTATATATAGGAGTCCATGGGGCCATAATGTAATCCTAGTGGGCCACAATGTAATCCTAGCCGACCTAACAATAATAATTTAAGGGAACAATAATAACAATATGGGGGTTACAGGGGTACAATAATAAAAATAAGGGGGGATACACTAACATAATAAGGGGCTATTCTATTAATATAGGGACTTAACATGCGTCAGTTTTCCAAACTACCCTGGAAACAGTAGAGCGAATTCCTATCCTCTATCTTAGACTCCCACCTCACATTCATCCTATATTCGAACATGGTGCCCTTGACGACATTCAAAAATGGTTTCCAGCCTGTTCTCACCTTCATTTCAGGGTTAATAAGTCTTAGGGAGGTCGAGATGGTGTCAAAAGAGTGCATAGCCCTCCTCCGGCTCATGTCTTAGCCTAGCGTCGTTCTAGATATCCCCACTTTTCTGGCTTCGGCCATTCAGACCCAGTTTCAAGAATTACCCTCTTCGGGCGCTTTCTGTTTCTACTCATTAGTCTTTTACCTATTTCTGTTCGAGCATGCTGAAAATTTCTAAGCTTTGGGCCTTGAAAAAATCTCAAGAATGAATGGCCAGCCAAGAACCGTATTTGAGTGGAATGTCTCAGTATGTCAGCAGCCTAATCAGAGGGGTTGCTCAAGGTTTTTGAATGAGTTCATGACCATTTCCTACACCATACTTCATGACAGCCCCCCGCCCAGGATTTTTCCCAAGCAGAAAGATTGGTTGCAGTTTTGCAATGAAGAAAGCACAGGGGATTGGTATTTGTTTGATGATTACACCAAGATCAGATTCTACAGTGTTGATGTACCCCCCTACCACCTATTTTTGTTCCCTGCCATGCGGGTTTTCACCCTCGAATACATTCTCCAAACCATGAAGGTGGACCAGTTCCACTTTGTCCCCGCTAAGAAGGGTTATATCCTCAATATTCCTACCACCATTGGCCCATTTACCGTAAACTCAAGACATACCCTCTCCGCAGTGGAGATGCTGCTCCAAGGAATGGATTTAGTGCTGGGGAAATTCTAGCCCTATGACCCGAAAGGAATTATCTCAAATAGGAAAAGGAAGATTAGGTCCACTGCATATGTGCATGAGACTAAACTCTTCATTTAATGGAGAGCTAACCTTGACACATGGCCCTTGGCTTCGCAAATGGAGGCCAAATCTTTGATAGCAGAAGGAAGGGGTGACACCACTTCAGTGGGCACAGGAAAGAAAGGGAAAATTGATGAGGTGCATTTTTAAGAAGAGCTGGAAGGCTTGGATATAGGGTAGGGATCCCATCCCTCCAAAAAGCATAGAAGTGATGATGTGGATATCCTCTGGGATGAGCTACCTCCAGAAGAGTTAATCAGATACGGGGAAATAGATAAGAGCAAGGTTGGTTTTAGAGTCAATTACAATGGTGCTTCCTCTTCGGAACCCATTGGGATATCAAAGAACACTTTGGTAAATAGAGCTTATGTAAGGGAAGAAATCAGAAGCAGAAATAGAACAGTGAGGGAGAAACTTCAAGCAAAACTGGCTAGTTTCATAGATAAGTATCATACCCGGCTCACCACAGAGCTGGATATGGATAAATAACAACTAATAATCAATATCGCAGAGGTAGTGCTAGACCCTACTGCTAATGAAATCAGCTACAAAGCTCTGGAGGTTGCTGTGAATTTATCAAAGGTTCCCTTAACTGAAAAAATGGGCCTACATCAATGTATCGGGGACATGCTAAGAGATGAGGTCGCGAAGATTTCACTCGCGTTAAGGAAGCTTGAATATAAATACAAAGAGGTGGTAGAGAACCTGAAAAAATAAAGGTCAAATGCCAGGGGGGTCAAAAATAACCTTCACCATCTCAAAAGAATAATGACTGAAAAAGGAAGCGACAAGGAAGGAATCTGGATGAAAATTATCCAGGATTTGGAGGTAGAAAACTCATAATTAAAGAGGAGACTCAAAATTCCTCGAGGGGGCTACATGCAACCAGAGGAATTAGCCCAAGTAGAAAAATAAAAATCAGCCCTCACAGATACCATTGCTCGAGAAAGAGATTAGAACGCCAAAATAGTTGAAGAACTCACTGCCCTCATACATAGATTGACTGATTGGGAAGCTAAGTGGGATACCCATGTCTGTGTAACCCTAACTCCTGATACAGTAGGTGCTACCTTGACACAGTTAACCAAGGCCCTCTCAGACCTAAAAGTCTCAAAAAATTGAGTTCATACAATGCAACGGATAATTCAAGAGTTGATGGCTAGGGTTGAACAAAATCATAAAGTAATAGAGGCCCTGCAAACAGAGGTGGACGAAGCAAAGAAGGAGAGGTGGCTGCAAGAGAAGGTTATTAAAGACCTAAATAACTGGATGAAATGAAACGCAACCCTCCTGGAAGCCAGGTGTCTCATTTGGACTGACATCAGGTCAAAGGTAAGGAAGTGTTGGGATTTCCTTATGTTAATGAATGAGAAGAAAATTGTCGTCCGATTGTGAAAAGAGAAGTTGCAAGAAGGACGGGTAGAAGCCGAGGCAAAAGTATTCATGGTCAAGAGATATATTACCTTCCTGAACGGATTGCGCTCGGAAGAGTTGGTTGTACAATGGATTGAGGGTTGTTTCAAGGGAGTGATGGAAATTAGAAGGGTAATCGAGAAAGAGACCGCGCACGTGAATGCATTAAGTGGTTTGGATCGGGTCACCTAGGGAGTGGGTAGGTTTGAGAAAGAGTGGGATGAGCTGGTGAGAGCAGGCCTCCCATCATGTTGGGATTCCACGTCTGTTTCATTTTTAAGTCTAACTGATTATGAAGATAAGTTGGCAATAGTTATGAATTAGAAAAATCTTCCTTATGAGAAAACCACTCATCTGAAAGCTGAGACTATAATTTCCACCCTAGGAAAGGAGATCTCTCTTCTCTACTAGATCAGACAACGCTTGGCTGTACAGGTGTACTACTCAGAATTGACTGATATGTAAGCCTCAATGGAGATTTTTGCCACTATGCCCCTACCAGGGGCAATCATATAGCAGAAATGAAATAATTTTGTCAATATACCAGTCGTCACACCGTCCCTCTAGTCCCCGCCTTTTCAGAAGCATAAAACTGGTTCCTTCGCGTCATCGGTGCTTCCAGCTCAGTCAGCAGCTGCTAATCCTCGTTCTTCTAAAAAATGATGATCATGCGTTGGCCCTAGTGGCATTTTTATTTGTTTTTACTTTATAATATCGGGTGAAATTTTCACCCTATGCATGTTTATTTTTAGTTTAAGTTGTTTTATTTTCGATTGGCACTTATGTTAAGGCCACTACAAAGATGATGAGAGGAGTTTTTCCTCATCACTGGTTTTTTATTTTGATAGAGAAAAGAAATATAAAAGATATTTTTGAGGATAGATGTTGATTCAAAAAATATCTTTTGTTAATGATAGACCGGGGATTATAAAAGAATGGACCTGAGTCTATAGAAGGGTTCCAAATTTTCTAGAATACAATTTTTTAATTGTAAATCCCCATTTTTGTAAAGTTTTGAGGACTTCCTGTGTTTTATGTTGAAGCATCCTATTGGGAGATTATAATGAAATTATTTTTCTATGAGATGGATTCCTGGTGAGATCGGTCACAGTTTGTGTTTCCTTTGTTTTATTCATATACAAATGTTTTCGCACTTCATCTCTCTTTTTATGTTATATGCTACCATAATGCAAGCACTTGATTAACTAGAATGAATTTATCTGTCTCAGATACTCAAGTCTATTAGTCCATTGTGCTTTAAATATGGCTCGGAGCTATGATATTATGTTCATATGTTTCACCACATTCAGTCATTTTTCTTTCGATATTAACTAAGTGATAAATTCTTATGTGGGAATAAGCCTGTCTACAGTTAATACTTTCTCCATATGTTGTGATTGTTAATACGCTTTCATATCTTGATAATTGTGTGTTGTGTCTCATGATCTGGCCCTCCTCATGGCTTATAAAATTCATATTCATCTTCAATAATGAATTCATAAGACCCTCATTGTTTACATATGGGTATTGATGTTAGTATATCTCTGTTCCTAAGGTCTTGGTCCCACTTTATGAAATCTCTAAAAATCGTTTGTGAACAAGAGGATTTATGCCCCTGACCATGGAAAGTTTCTCTGAATCTTCTTGGCTTTAAGATGACCTAGGCACGGGTCCTTCATAACTTACGGCTGTCTCTAGGATTGATAACACAAGGAATAATTAGTTAAACAGTAGTTTAATTAATATTCCTGGTCATATTTAACCCAAAACAGGAAAATTAATTGGATAAATTATTATTTATCTTATTATTTTCTAGGAATAATTATTTAAACCTCATTTAAATAATATTCCTTGCTAAATTTGACTAAATCATCCATTAATAATTAAATAAATCATTATTTATTTGATTATTACTCAACCACATCCTTAAAATGATAAATAAATAATTTATTTATTTATTATTTACTAATAAAAGGATTTGACCCAAGTCAAATTCCTTTTCCCTCCAACATAAATAATAAAATATTCCATAAAAGTTGGATCTTGATTTGGTTAATAATATTTTAATTACGTACCAATATCTAGACTAACTCAATATTTTGTTATAAATAGAAGGGTTTTTCCATTCATTCATCACCTTTTGTTGCCTAAAGATCACTCTGGATCTATACTTTTGGGGCACCTCTTTGCCTCCATACTTGTCCATCCTCGTGTCGATTTTCGTCGTGAGTAACCATCTTGTATTAATGTTTTTATGGTCCCCATTAGACCTTTTCTGTGTGGTAGCATCATCGAGTCGCCCTTGTTTAGAGCATCCGAGTTGAGTCATCATCATATTCATGCAGTTTATCCTGAGTCCCTTCGTATCTCGCTATAGTCCTCCATCCTTCATTTCTTGGTTCTTCTATCGTATCGCACATTATGGCCTTTAGTCCTTCTATCCCCTATCCCTTATGATATTGTGTCACTCGTTTCCAGGTCATTCATGCCCTTTATTCTCTAACAAGGGAAGTCGTCCGTCCGCTACTTAGTACCCCCCATTTCATCATCATCCCTGGTGTCAGTCTGTCAGTCGCTCTACTATTTTCTCTTGTGCCTTAGTTGAGGACCCCTTATTTCCTCACCTATGGCAGACCTCTTTCTTTCGACATCAGATCATTCATTCCAGAAGATAGGTCTAGATGGAGGTGTACCTTGGTTCCAGCTTCCACCCTTTTTCAGTGCCTCGGATCAGGCAAAGGACCTCTTTATTGCCCTTTGACTTGATTGTTTCTCAGCTCTAGCTCCTTTTAGCATGATCGAGATCTGTATACTTTATGGTTAGTGATGTAGCAGCTAATATTGATGATTCACGGGTGTGTGTGAGATGTTTCAGCCCTCATGAGAGGTTGGCCCTACAGGTAGCCCCCCACAAGCCCGGATGACCTCTTCATTACATCCTTTGATGCAGCTCCATATATTTGATGATGTCGGCCTCAGCCGCTTGCAGCTCCTTTTTGTTTGCATGTATCCGTAAGATTTTTAGAGCCCTTTCATGTTTACAGGGGCATTTGGGTTGTATTCGTATCTCATGTACTCATATATTATTGTATAAGTCCTGGTTGTTATCCCTGGCACAGTATGTATGTGGGATTCATTATCATGCTCTTATGTGGCTCATGTTTAAGCCAGCATGTACTATATTGTTCAGTCCCTTGTTTACTGGATGCATTATTCTTTGTACTTTTTCTCGGTGGGCATAGGTATGCCTCCCCTGCTGCCTATATCATAGGTACTCACTCATAAAAGAGACTTGTCGTACCTATAAGTCTTGCCTCCTTAGGGTCTAGTCCTTTAGTGCTTTGGTCTACCTTATATTTCTCTCTCTTTGAATTTCCCTTTGGTGTCTAGTGATTGAGTTCTTACAACGTACTTTGGTCATATGACTAGCTCCTAACGCTTGCATGCTAGAGGGAAATCTGTTACACCATTTTTTGGTCATCTAACCTGTTACTATTATATGAACCTAAGTACACCATATAAGAACAATTTTACCCTAAGTAAAATTGCTTTCACTATGAAAAATAACTTAGTAAAACACCTTTATTAATTTGTTTATGGTCTAAACAGGAAACCCCATGAGGAAATATTAAATAAATCTAAATTTGTTTGATTTTCCTCAAGGAATAATTAGTTAAACAATAGTTTAATTAACATTCCTGGTCATATTTAACCCAAAATATGAAAAAAAATTAGATAAATTATTATTTTCTAGGAATAATTATTTAAACCTTATTTAATAATATTCCTTGCTAAATTTGACTAAATCATCCATTAATAATTAAATAAATCATTATTTATTTGATTATTACTCAACCACATCCTTAAAATGATAAATAAATCATTTATTTATTATTTACTAATAAAGGGATTTGACCCAAGTCAAATTCCTTTTCCCTCCAACAAAAATAATAAAATATTCCATAAAAGTTGGATCTTGATTTGGTTAATAATATTTTAATTATGCACTAATATCTTGAATAACTCAATATTTTTTTATAAACAGAAGGATTTTTCCATTCATTCATCACCTTTTTTTGCCTAAAGATCACTCTGGATCTATGCTTTTGGTCTGACTTTGATCCACCATCATTTTCATATGTTTCTATATTTTTTCTCGTGAACTCCCTTTGAGTTCCAATTTTGTCTAGGTTTTCAACACCATCAAGAGAGAGGAATTTTAGATCTGAAGTGATGAGAGCTTACAAGAACCCATCCCATTGAGGAGAACTGGAAACATCCTTCTATTTTTTCCTCTGAGGTGCCCTTAATATAAAATTCATTCAACATATTCTTGTCTTGTCTATTGGATGCATGGTGTAAATCTCGTTTTTATTTTTTTCTTAATGTCTTTTGATGCATAGATCTAGATTTTTGTAGCATTTAGCTTGATCAACTAATTTTAGATCTGAAGATATTGACAGCTGTTGTTAGGGTTGTTTGTTATGCACAGCTAAAGTGGTCTTTTTTCGTACACTTGCAATTAAGATTCATACTAACATAGTTTTTCTCGTCAAAAATTCTTTGGAAACTTCCCAAAATAATTTGAAAGTGTTTTATATGTACAAGAATGGAGACGAGTGTCCCATTAATATGTATGATCCTACATGATGATGTGAGGAATGTATTTTTCTAAGGGTGGGGGGTCCATTGGTTGGTCTTAGTGCGAGGTTGATGAGGTGGATGAAAATGTCGCTTATGGGCTATGCTTATGAGTGTGTGGTAAGCCAAATGTGAAACATGGTGATGGGTTTTATTGATCCGCTTTTCGAGAGAATGGTGTCCTAGGAATGGGGTTTCGATCTGTGATGAGAAAAATTGAATGATGTTTGAAAGTATATACATGAATATGAAGTGGTTCCTGGGATGGAGTTTGTGGTCACGGATCCAAGTAGTGATGTATGGGGTAAATAAGTGACGAATGCCATGGAAGGTGTATGGTAAACATGGTTGAGTGAATTTAACCTATAATTTTATTCTTCTGAGGAAATGGTATGAGGATATGCAAATATTTTTAGAGGGAAGCCTATAATGCTTAGAATAAAATGATACATGCACTTGTACTTTTGTTTTCTAGGAAGTATGGTGATTTAGAGTTTCTACAACAACTGTGGAGGATACGCCAAGTAAAATCATATTTTTCATAATAAGATTTTGAAATAAATTGAATTCAAAGCAATAAAAGAGGGTGTAGCTGACATGTAGTATGGAGGGCATGGGTGTTGGGCTCGAAAATAATTTTTTTTCTTTTGAAATCTAGATTTATGAGGTCTAGATAGAACATGATGAAATCTTGATCATTGTGCTTCTCATGGTTTTGTGATTGGATACACTAAGCTCCAGTTATGGGCCCCCAAAAATGGTAGAAAGGTTGATATAAAGGCTAATATGGACCACTTTTAGGTGATTTGTGTTTTATGAGTGTGTGAGGTCAAAGTTGATTTCCAAAGCTTTTCTTGCCATTACGGTCAGCCAAAGTACCTGGGATTCATGCGGACGGTGTCAGGTAGGAGCTGAAACATCTGCTATTCTATTTTTTCATTTTCATGTCTGGGTGGGCCGTGCAGGAGGGGTCTGTATGGAATTTTTTTCTTTGTTTTGGTAGGAACATGTGGGAGATCCAAGTTAACGTGCATGGTATCCGTGCAAAGAATTTATCTAGTGTCGTGCACTTGTGATGGGTAGGATTGGGTACCAACGGTTGAACACCCATAATTCGGGGCATTGAACAATAAACTAATTAGGTTCATTGCACAATGCACAAACAGGGACATGGGGTGTGGCCTTTGTTTTCCTTCTTTGGACCATTACGTTTGTTAAGTATGAGCATGATCCAGGCTCTTCTCATACTTATAATATGGTTTTGGACTTGTCTTCTTCCATTTACACGGATGTTGTAGAAGGGTCCTCAGGATTGGATTTCTCTAGGGCTTGTAATTCATCCCTATATCAAAGCATCTCCCGGAAATGGTGGTTGTAATGCCTGTATTGGTCGCATATGATGTACGTATGGTTGGTGTGCAAGGATTTACCTTGGGTATTCATAACCTTTTCCTTTCTACGGGTGTTTGAGGTCACGAAATTTCTTTCAGTATGTAGAAGATATTTTAACTTGTCTAATTCTGGTAAAATGTTAGTAGGACGAGCTACAATATCATGCAATACACAAGGTTTTAATTCCCTAGGTAACCTAGGGGTGTTTACCTTCTTTCCTTTCTTTTTATCCTTCATGGTAGAACTAGATGGTGTCGCTATAGGGGCTTCTTTGGCTATTGTGAACTTTTGGGGGGTAATATGAGTTATTGCTGTAGAGGTAATACCTGGGATTCCTAACATGGCCAAAGGGGCCAAATACTAGACTTGTATCGAGAAAGCCATATTTGGCAATGTCATAGTTTCCATGACTTGTTTCGAATCAAAACCAAGTGGGGGATACAAAAATGGAGTTTGGGAGATAGTGTACAGTAGAAATTTCAAATTAGTGGTGACGGCATCTGTGTTGTTGGTTTATGGTTCTATGTTGGTTTCGGTGTTTGATGAACTCATCATGCAGAGTGCTGCCTCTGTGTTTTCTGGGGCTTCCCATAATACGATAAGGGGGTCTCTTGGATATGTTCCTAGGATAGAAGATGGTTTGAGTTGGCTAGGGAGAAATTTTGTATATCTTGTGACTGGTTCCATGGTTGTATCTACATATGGTAGTATAACATCTAGAGTGGTCATGAGTTTTTTTTCATAGTTTGTGAGCTAGTTGATGGTGATGGTTCTATCATCATGAGGGAACACCATCACCCTAAAAATATAGGATGCTATGACGGTCGTAGCTTACATGTAACTCTGCCCGAGGAGGATGTTGTAGTCTAATTGTGCATCTAAGACCTCAATGTCGATGAGGATTTTTTTTTTGGCCAGGTTCACTAGTAAAGTTTGGTAAACACCTACGGGGGCTGATGGGCGCCCATCATATGCTTTGAGCATAATATCAGATTGTTTCAATTCAGGTGATCCCAAATTTTTACAAACCGTTTTGGACATGCACTACAAGAAAAAGGGACATTGGTGAGGATCGAAAAATGTCACCATTAGCTCATTAGTGACAGTCAAAAGAGTCTCTGTCACCAAAAATTGAACGTCACCAAAGGTGGTGTCGCCAAAAGTATCGATGTTGTGGTGACATTCAAAGTCTATCAGTAATAATTATTAATAATGACAGATAGTGACTGTCACCATTTCATTTGAGAAATGGTGACAGACATTAGCCTCCATCAACAAAAATTTGATCGTCACCAATGGTGGCGTCGCCAAAAATATAAGTTTTGTAGTGAGATTAAAGGTTCATCATGAATAATTATTATAATGACAGATAGTGACCATCACCATTGCATAAGAATAACAATGATTTATTGTGATGGACCTTTTATGGTTGTCACTATTGATGCACATATATGGTGACATTCATTGACTGTCACCATTTCATATGACCAACAATAATTTATGGTGATGGACTTTCATGACCGTCACTATCGATGCATATATATATGGTGGCGATCATTTACCATCACCATTTCATATTTTGGTGAGGGTCGATAAATGTCACTATAATATCATTGGTGATGGTCAAAAGATCCTTTGTCACCAAAAATTGATCATCACCATTCTATATGAATATTAGGGCACGATGGAATTGAACCACCAACATCCTGCTTGTAAATAAAGTGCTCTTCCATTGAGCTAACACCCTTTAGAATATTAATATTTAAAATATTATAGCTTGAAACTCTCTAAATTTTAAATTCTATAACTTTCAATCAATTATAAAACTTTGTCAAGTCTTGGAAAATATTTTACTAAAGAAGAAAAATACCATTGAAACTGCAAGTCCCTACCTAATGGTTATGGAAGTCACAAAAAGTAGGCAGAGGGAAAATTAGTTATGTATAAGATACTCTATTTAAGTTGAATAATCAATTACAAGTGAAATTTTGAAGACATTTATAGCCTATAAATGACCTATAATTATCAAACCTAAAATATGAAATTATACCAAAAATTGATTTCTCACCTTGTGAATCATGTAAATATGTTGTGAAAGAATAAAAATATTCCTCTAAAACACTGATTTGCATGCCATAAAGTAAAAAACAATGTGTATATATGATGCAATTATTAATAATGAACTATGTGCTTGAGTTCAACTAGTTATGGAGTGTAGAAAAATAATTGGTAGTTTTTCTCGTTATTAATTTAATTCAAGATATCAAAATACAACGATCAATAACAATTATTTTGAAATGCAAAAAATAAACAAATGTTAAAATTGTAATCACAAAGTTTCACTAATATTCGCTACAGCAAAAAAATATCCAAGGGACTTCCAGACACTTCCAAATCCACGCCAAGCATGAATATCAAAATATGCAATTGCATTGATACAAGGAAAGCACTCTTTACCTCACAATGATAACTATGTCCTCCCACAAGTACTTTAACTAGAAAAATGGTGTGAAAACAAGAACCTCAAAGAAAAAATAAATACATAATACAAAAATACACTTCGAGAGTTTTGAACCCAGGTATCCATGTAAATACAAAGCCCAATCACCTCACTTCTTACCTCTAGACCACACTCCCATGGACTCAAACCTTTTAGTTTTAAATGGAGTCATCCCAAATTTCATTTTATTCTCTACCTTAACATTGGTGGATATTACCAGTAAACAGTGAAGTTTAAATAATACAAATATTATATGTTAAAAAAACCAATGACATACAAAATGGAACTAAGCATATGACTCATTCTCTGACCAAACATAATTGTGCATGTTGTTTGTCATTGATGTCATAGTTTGGTTCAACCATTATAAATAAGTCCTTGCAAAACCTGTTCATCATCGAGAAATATTTAACACCAATAAATAGGTGTATTATTATGTTGACCTCAAAGTCTAAAAGGAGATGGAAGTCCATATCCAGAGTATTCAATTGGTGAGTCCTACACTTTAATGTGAAGATTTTTTTATTTTTTTGTTTAATTTATACATTACATAATTATACTCTGAAAAGACACATTAAAATATTTTCTCATATATGACCATCACTATAATCTCATTGGTTGGAAGAGTCACCAATGAGCTTATTGTGACTCCTACCATAAGAGTTCTCAAATTTTTTTATAAACGTCTGATTTATTTGAGTTTCGGCCAAACCTAGTCAAATCTTGCTAAGTTCGACCATGATGCAATGAGCTTAATTACGTTTTCCAATGCTAGTCAACAAGCTTGACTCAAGATTTTGAAAAGGAATTTTAATAGAGATGATTGCTCTAACATATTTTGAATTTTTTTCCCTTTCTGTATGTCTCGAAGAGAGAATTTGAACTAACCTCCTCTTACCAAAATGTGGCTAGATAAGCAAGACAAATAAGAACCAATGGTATCCACTAAGACTTGTGAGTGAGGGGCATTCATTCTACCAAAAGATGATCAAAACTTTCATATGACTTCAATGATTGTGTTTTGTGTTTTTTCATCCATAAGCACAAACACAATTTTTTCATCAAAGAGGCTTGAACACTAATATGGGAAATTTTAGCACCTCACTTTTACCAAACAAGAAGCCATTATTTCAGAATATATTTTAACTATGGAGTTTTATGCCAATTTTCTATTGGGTAAATTCAAATTAGTCTTTTTTTTAAGACTTTGCCCAATGTTTCCGAGTTCCATGTCTTGTGACTGTTCTTTCCACAAGGATATAAAATTTTGAAAAATAATTTCTTTTAATAGAAAAATTGTACCATGATATAAATAGGTAACTCATGTCTTCCAATTCAGAGGTTACCCTAATTGAAGATCCCTCTCCACATTTTGGCGCAAATATGAATTTGTACATGTTAATGAGAATTTTTCATAGAGTTTACAATAGTTGGGCATCCTTTTAAAATGTGGTCCCAATTTCAATTCATAGGGAAGATATTTTAGTTCATTCAACATTGAAAGATAACAATTTTGGCATGTTAATAAAGCAATGCTATCAATTTTTAAAATTTCGCAAATTTTCAAGAAAGTGGTGGACTTTGTAAATAATAAATACTAAATATCAATTATTGTGGGTTAATGACCAAAACAAAGATACAAGAAAGAAAAAAAAAGGAAATAAGAACAACGATGATCTCGTTTGACAAAGTCGGCATTCACACGGGGTAAATGGTAACTCAGAATAAACAGGAAGCAAGCAAGCGGCATAGCATTGGAAATATGGTAGAAGAATATACGGCCTAGGCCAAACCCAATACATATCCTCAAAAACTATATTTCTCCACCATGATCACAAGCTTCAAATGTTTATTCTAGCGTAAGGATTTTCATGGCACCTAGGGTATTGACTACCCGTTGGTTGATGGTTTGATTCCCAAATGAAATACACACCCTTGGGCACTGGATTTTGGAGGGTTCTGTTGAAAAATTATCATGTAGGCACCCTATCAAAGGCTACATGTATAATCACTACTCCTTTAGGTGATATCAGTTTCTTTTGTCCCAATAGTAGGATGGAGCACAAGTTGCCTTATACCAATGGCTATCATCTGACTAAAAATAATTGTTCATATTCAGAACTCTTTAGCCTATATTCTATAGGGAATTATAAAGTACCACAAGATGATGACGATAATACAAATAATTACACTAGAAATAGTCAAGTTTACATTAATGGAATTAAATGTTGTGACACAATGCTTGCAAAAATAAATGGTGTTTTGGTTAAGGGGCCATCAAATTTACCATCAAATATGGCTTTAAAAAGAAAATTGAACCATGTTGAACCAAAGGCTAGTTATAAATCATATGCACAAAAATATGCAGATAGATATGATGAAGATGATGATGACTTTGGAATAACATATAAGAGGAATATCATCGAAACATGCTTGGGGAACATGCACTAAATTTCAAGAAATCCAATAAGTTGAAAGCAGCAACAGCTGTTGCTACCCACATAGGTTCTTCCATGGCAAAGCATACTTCAAATGGGAAGAGTTGGAAATTAATTCATGGTTCTCAAATGGTTCTAAAATATGAGAGGAATCCACATGGACTAGACATTCCTAATTTTTCAGGTCCTCACATAGATGATGTGGTCCAAAATCTGGGCAATTAAAACCATCTTGATATTCCTCCTGAACATGGTCCTCATGCATCAACATATGGTTTATTGGAGATAGAAGAGGGATTTTTTATTTAAATTCCACCAGTTTATGACAAATTAGCACCATCTGAACTTAACTTTCCAAACTTTAAAGATGCTAAAATAGAGGAGAACTTTTTGAAGGGTGTGTTATATTTGAGATATTTGTCTTCCATGATGGATGCTAATAAAAGGATTAAAAATCAGAACTATGATGGAATGGGAGAACCTTCCACAAAGTATGAGACTCTTCATGGCAGATTGAAAGCACTATCATCGTCATGTGACTCAAGCCAAAAATTTTGTTTGCAACTATTTTATTATGGTTTGGAAGCATTTCCAGCATAGCAAGAATCATTAGACATTCAAAGGATGATTATGTCTGAAACAGGAAAATTACAAATTTGTTATGTGAAGGTCTCGGAGAAAGGGGGTAGCTATGATATTATTAAATGCAAGCTACCCAAGAATCATCCCATACAAAAATATCTATTTATGGTTAAAAGGGAGGATGCTGAGAAAATTGCAAAGAACTGGGCCAACATTGTCAAAAGGAACTTGCCAAAACACCATAAAAATTCTCATTATATCACAGAAAACAATCAAATGATGCTAAAAAATTTGCAGAATATTTTGAAAAGGAAGTTAAGGTGATATCTTCATGGTCCTTTAAGTTGATGAAGGTTGTATCAATGCGCACCAGAAAATTAGCTCGAGATATATTGTTATTCTGGTAAAAAACAGACAAAAAACAAGCTAAAATCTAGAAAAAGGAAGAGAGGGATGCAACGGAAGCTTTGAAGTGTGAGGAAGATCTTAGAGAAGTTAAAAGGTAACAATAGAGGCTAAAATTTTTACTTTCACAGAAAAAATGTTATAGTCATTTCATGCAAAATAAAACAATTTCTCAACCTACTGAACCTTCAGTGATAGTTGTTAGGGCCTCTACTGCCAAAGCAGATGTGGGTCAAAACATAGATGATGTGAAATCAATGGAGTAAGAAGATCCAAAAGAAACTAAATTTAAAGAAGAATCCATTACAATTGAAAATAATGCAGTCTCTTAACAAATAAAGTGCATTTGATGATGAGTGTTTAAAATTTCATCGATCTGATAGCCTGACATTGAAAGGTGTGGCTGAAGGTTCTAGGAACATGGATTTTCTAAACCCTTCCTCAATGCCTCTTACCTCATCGGTGAAAACACCAAAAAATTTCATTGATATTTTGAAACAGTACCAACTTAAGGGTCTTCAATGGTTTGTAAACTTTTATGAACATGGACTGAATGTCATCCTAGCTGATGAAATGGGTTTAGGAAAAATCATTCAAGGAATGGAATTCTTAACTCATTTCGTTGAGGAAAAGAACATATGGGGACCATTTCTTGTGGTTGCACCCAAATAATGAAATTGGAATGTTTTATCCTGATTTGACATCTCTCCCTTACTGGGATAATGAATGGATTGTTGTTCGAAAAAATATAAATCCTAAACGAATTTATTGAAGGAAAGCAAGCTTTTGTATACTTATCACAATTTACCAGCTCCTTGTAAGTTGTAACTGATGAGAAGTAGTTAAGGCGAGTTAAATGGAAGCATATGGTTTTAGATGAAGCTCAAGTGATTAATATTTCAAATAGTAAACAGTGGAAAATTCTCTTGGGTTTCAACTATCGAAATCGCCTTTTGCTTAATGAAATTCTCATTCAAAATAACATGGTAGAACTTTGGGCACTGCTTCATTATATCATGCCAACATTTTTTGATAGCCATGATCAATTCAATTAATGTTTCTCCAAAGGCATAGAAAACCATGTAGAGCATGGAGGCACTTTGAATGAATGCCAACTTAATCAACTACATGTTGTCCTAAAGCCTTTTATGTTGTGTCCCATAAAGAAATATGTGATCACCGAAATGACCGATGAAAAGGAAGTAACTATGAACTGTACATTGAGCTCTTCCCAACAATCCTTTTATCACTTTGTCAAGAATAAGATTTTTGTATCTAAAATACTTGATAGTGCCTGAGATCATATAACATAAAAAAAGGTTGAAAACCTCATGAAAATTTTTATCCAGTTGTGGAAGGTATCTTATCATCCAGGTTTATTTGAAAGGGATCAAGGGCACATGTTTATGAACTTCGGGAAAATTGATAATTATATTTTACCACCACCTTTTGGTGAACTAGAAGATATACACTATGCTAGAAGTTGAAATATAATCTCATACAAGACTCCCAAGCTAGTCTACAAAGAGGGTATTTAGATTCTACCCATGTTCTGCTCTGGATTAGTTCAGGGTTTTTGGCAGAGATGTTTGAACAACTTTTTTAATGTCTATTCATCTAAAAGTTTTCGTTCATCAATTTTTCCATGGAAATCAGAAGGGGAATCTAATTTTCTTGATAAAAGTGGGACATTAGGCTTTTATCGGATGATTGAAATCTTGCTAGCTGAGGTTTATTTTATTGCTACAGGTTCAGTTGTGGAGCAGTTTCTTTATTATTTTGAGAAATGGGATCACCAATTTTTAGATGAAAATATTGCAGGATTCCTAGAAAGTGAGAAGGATATCTTGCAGTATGATCAGATTGAAGAAGACAAAGTGAGAGTTGTTAGTAGAAAAGTCAATATTTTGGATAAGAAAGTGTGATATTGGTCCTCTAAATGTACAATATGAAGGATTAGTTGTCTCCCATCAAGACAATTTTCTTAATAATATTGGACTATTAAAATATGTTTATTCATGCATTATGTCAATTCGAGCTGCCTTGATTGATTCCATTTTCTCAAAAAAGGGTTTTGCATATTAGAATTCAGAACTTCATCATCCATTGATGAAAATATTCTTGTTGGTTTTTCTTGTACATCCAAGTTCAATGGTCCTATAAAACCTTAGGATCCTCATTATTTGATTAAATAAATAAACTCATATTTACTCTCTATATATCCAGTTCTTCAGCTTACAAACAAAATATTCAGATCTTCACCTCCTTTTCAAAGCTCTGATCTTGCAAAAATTCTTACAGATTCTCGGAAGCTACAAAAATGAGATGCTTTGCTAAAACGCCTACATGCTAAAAACCATTGAATTATCCTATTTGCTCAAATGACTAAAATCATCAATATTATTGTAGACTACATGAATTATAGGAAGTACAAATATATTCATTTGGATGGATATTCAACCATAATGGATCGACGTGACATGGTCAGGGACTTCCAAAACAAGCAAGACATATTTGTATTTTCGTTGAGCATAATATCTGAGTGCCTAGGAATCAATCTCATAGTTGTCGATACTGTTATATTTTATGAAACTGATTGGAATCCAAATTTGGACTTATAGGACATGGATAGGGCACATCAGGTTAGAAAAACAAAGGAGGTCACAGTGTACAAACTGATTTTCAAGGAGACTATCGATGAGAAAAATTTTCACAGAGCTACTAAAAAAAACATTGTTCAGAAGCTTGATGTGACAGGGGATCATGCAAAATATGATTTACTGCATGCTAAATATGTTGTTTCCTTGTTGCTGGATTATTTTGAGTGATGCTTATTTAGAGGATTATGTAGTTTTTGGGGCCTTTGTTTTGGAAATGAAACAGTTTTGAGTTGCGGAGAAAAGGTGGTGGAGCGCAACCATGGTAGACAGGGAGTTGTCATGATTGTAGAGATATGGAGAATAAGTGGCACGGTAGTTGCGGAAAACCATCATAGATGGCAGGAATGGGTGACAAGGACAGTCAGTGGAACTCCTGGTGATCAGGAAGAAGCAACAAACAATGAAGTAGGAAAATAGGGAAGACTGAAAGTCATGTTGGCAGAAGAACAAATAGGAAATCAGCTAGCGTAGACAGGAGGTCAATCCAGTAGACGGCTGAGGAAGAGAGTCGTAGGAGAGCTTTGTTAGGTCGTTGTTGTACTGTATTGCTCTATAAAAAACTCTACAGAGTAATGTAGCTATTTGATATTGATAATGGAATATAGCTCTACCTGTGTGTGATGTTCTGAATTCAGTATTAATTAGTTGGTTACTATGAATGCATGGCCTATTTTTAAATTTTAATTCTGCATCCTAAATATGCTTAATGAGTGATATCTTGTGAAATGTAGTAATATCTATTTGTTGTTTCAAGTACCTTATTTTTTGCTTTATAGTTGTGATAGGTTGATACTTGACTTGTTCCTAACCTTAATAAGGTCACTACATGCCTCAGGTGAGATGCTCTACTCCTCGAAGTAGCGTGAAAATTTCGGTGTTGTGCTAGAATACTACGGAAACCTTGTTGGCCTCTCTTATGTACCTGGGTCTTACTCAGAGACCTCCTTTCTCGCCAATAAATGGTTCCGTTTCTCGGACCTAAAATTTCATTTAGGATTTAGATCATGGTATCATGGATCTACGAGAGAAAACTATGAAGCTGGTGGGATTACCACTTAGATTAGTTGATATCGCAGCAAGCGAAGTTGTGATAGTAGAGGGAAAAAAATGTCAAGGATCGGGTTCTATTCTCTGAATCTGCAAGTGATCTATACAAAATTTTTTGGGGAAAGTTTTCAGAAGAAATTTATAATTGGTTGCAGAGACTACAAGTCAAGGCACTCCAAGGAGGGTCGCGTAAGTTCTGTCACAAGTGGATGCACGTGGATCTAGTAGCACTCCATCCGTTAGATACCGATTTGACCCGAGAAGTAGATGTCTGGGTACAATCTACCTTGGAAGGATACTTTGTGGAATTTGCAGCAGAGTGTTACCAGTCCTTTTCAAAAGTAGAAGACATATTTAGTTCTGGATTGTGGGGATAGTTGTTGAATGAAATTCCATTGTGGATCAAAGCTTTAATGGTGGATGAGGGTTTGATATAATTTCAAAAATCTGAGATGGAGACTTAAACCTCCAGTACTGGGGAAGGATATGAGGGATAAATTATACAAGTAATTTGGAATGGGGAGTAGGGACATGGATGCTGAGACCTCCAGTATGTTGAGATATCGATGAGCACATCGGAGGGCGCAAATTGCTGAGAAGTGGTGAGGGAGGGTGATGAAAGAGTTAGAGAAGCAAGAAAGTAGTTGACAGGACAAGGAGAAGGGACAACAGATGACAAAGGAAAAGGAGGATTAGACGGGGTCCAAAATAATATGAGGGACCATCAAGGAATTTAGGCAAGTGTATAGGAGCCTAGCCTAAAGAGAAAAGGAATAAAAGTCCAACGTGGAGGATGCACACCCCGAAGAGATATCTGATGTGGAGTTGCATGTTGCAATGAAGCAACTATTCTGAGAGAGGCCGACACCCGTAACTCAAGTTAACTCTATTCCCAAAAGTTAAAATAGCTTTAGTCCCAACCTTCCCCTAGTACTCTATCATCCACCAGCTAAAATTTTTATGAAGTTACGAGAGTTTAGCAAGTTGAATAGTGTTCAGTCTACAACACCAATACCTACTAGAAATAGTGCTAGTAATACGATTTCACAACTAGGGAATAGAGGTTTTATTCTAGTACCATCCATACAAATAAATATGTGCCCAGAGTTCTCTAGGATGGGCAATGATGATGTGGAGCATCACTTGTATCTCTGTGAAGCCATATGGAGGGCTTGCTAGAAACTAGAGGCAGTTAAGGTTATCAAGTTTCAAAATACTCAAAGAGAGAGAGCTCTTCGCTGGTTCATTAAATGGTTCGAAGCTCATCCAAACCCAATGATAGATGATGTAAAGAAATAATTTTTCAAAGAATTTAAGTTACCTGAGACAGATCAACAAGGTTTATCAGATATGTGGGAGATTAAACAACGAGAAGGTGAAACAATGTGGGATCTGATGAGAAGGTTCAAGGATGTGATTGGAAAACTTAGTTACCCAATCGATCTGAATCATCAGAGAGATAGGTTTATTAAAGAACTTCTTCCTTTGACGAGAACTACCCTAACACAACAAAATATTTATTCCTTACAAGATGCATTGGAGCAAGCTATGAAGATATAGGCTATGGCGGAGTATCCGCAAGAATTTAGAGGAGGAGAAGTAGATCAAGACCCTTCCACATTGGGGTTAGAACATCAGATGGCCAGTCTAATGGAGAATTTGAAATACATTAAGCAAATATGACATGCAAGACCCAATATGTGGTGTACACATTGTTTGATGGATTGACACATGGTCATCAAATGCCCAAGATTATAGCGACAAAATACAAGGGCTTCAGCAGTAGGGACACAAGGGACTCCACCAATACAGGGAGTTGTGTAGATAAATACTCAAGGGTTATACCAGCTGCAACCCCACTTTCTATGGTTTCCCGCACAATAGAATTAGACCGCAACTAAATACTGTGAAATCTATAAAGGCATTGATCATCTTCCACAACTATGCCCAATTTTGCAAAAATACTCCAAGGTTCCAAAAAATATATGTTGTGAGTTATGTGCTTCCACAACACATAATATAGAGCAGTGTAGAGCCCTACTTGCATTGAAAAAACGATTTGACAGACCATCTTGTAGAGTGAACAAAGAAACAAGAGGATGAGGAGGAGGAATGAAAGGAGGCAGAGATGGAGGAAGAGGACCTGTAAGATGTTACAATTGTGACCAAGAAGGCCATGTAGAAAGGGAATGTCCATTACCTAGAATACCATGGCACTCTCAGTGCAGAATCAATACACGCAACTGAAGGTTGTCCAGAATTAATTAAGATATGGGAAGAAAGAGCCAGACAGAGAGGAGAAAAACTGGTGAACGCGGAACCAAGAATAGTAGAGGCTCAGGCTATGAAAAATGTAGCCATAATAACATGGGGAGGAAAGAGAACAGGGGAGGATGCACATAATATAGACCCGATAAATTTGATCAGGCCAGCCTCTCCAAAGCCAATTTTTAGACCAGATAGATAGAAGCAATATTTTAAAGAGGCAATGGAAACATTTTCCCAAGTCATGGGAAAAAAAGGCATTGAGCTCCCACAACTGACCATAGGAAAAGGGTAGCAGACCCATACAAATACAGTGATTGAAGAATGGTTCCGACTATTTTTTAAAATTGTAACCAAAGCACCAATGTTGAAACAACTGAGGCAAAATTTAGAGATAGTGGTGCAGGAAAACACAAAAATGGAGGAGTCTAATGATTCAACCCAAAAATACATAAGGAGGATCAAAAGAAATAAGAGAAGAACAGGAAAGGAATTTCGTGTGAATACTCAAGTCGTGGGATTCCAAATCAAAGACACCATACTCGACCTAGGATCAGATGTCAACATTCTGCCAAGAAAGACATGGGAAGCACCGGGGAGACCAAAGTTGACATACTCACCAATACAGCTCTGCATGGAAAATCAGTACTGCATTGTGCCCATAGGCAGGCTACAAGAGGTCGAAGTTGATGTTGCATGAGTAAAGACATAAAAATATTTTGAAGTTATAGATATCATGGGGGATAAGGATCCCTATTCGACATTATTGGGGATAGATTGGGCTTTTGAGAGTTGTGCAGTAATCACTTGAAAAAGGAACTAATGATATTTGAAGATGGGGAAGTCAGGATCGCTCAGCCACTTGACCCATATCAAGGACCCCAATATATAGAAACTGTTGACAATAGAGAGGATGCTCAACTTCTTAATCATCTTTATCAAATGACGGTAGCGAAGGGAGAAGACTACATCAATCCAACAACGAGTGGGACTGTAAGCTGGAGAAGTGTTCAAAGTTCAAACATAGGCTCAGAAATAGCCTGGGACGATTGGCAGCAGGGAGGATATGAGAATAATATAAGAATATGTGCTAAAAACCGAGGAATCAACTGGATTGGAACTGAGGTGAGAGGATATCCAACTTTATCAAATATGACCATTGTAAATACATTTATTGCAATAATAGAAGATAAAGTCCCAATGGAGCATAAATTTCCGCTCATGGATATATCTCTACAGTCCATGTCAGCAAGATGGTGGTGCAACCATTACAAATAACTTGGGATGGGAAGGTGGTGCAATAGCATTAAGAGCCAGATTCAAAGATGATGAAGCACCACATTTCAGAGAAAAGTACCAAGGGGATTTTGACCCCATGAAGCATCTACAATATTGCGAACATCACTGGAAGAAAACGTGATATCCAGAATATCTTTGCATACACAATTTTATACATTCACTAGATACAATCCCACGTGCATGGTACCTAACCGAAAAAAATAAAATAGGAATAGACACCTGGCAGGTAGTTGTAGACAATTTTACATAATGTTTCTCCTTTTAAGGAGAAAGAAAACTAGTTACATAGGAAATATAAGCCATCAAAAGAGTACTATTTTTTCCAGAGATTCAAGAATATGAAGAACAACCACTCTCGGAATAGATTGTTAAACAATCAGTAGCATGTAAGAGAATAGAATGTGAAATGGATGACGATGATCTAGAAAATCTTAGACACTTATATATTGAAGAAAAGGAAGGGGATCAGGATATACAAGAGGAACCTACAATAGAGGGACTACATCTACTACCATTGAAGACCAAAAATCTGAACATTGGAACCCTAGAAAAACCCAAAATCACATCAATTGGAGACTACTAGGATACAGAAACGACTAAGGAGATATTTAATCTTCTACAGGAATATGAAGACTTATTCCCATCCTCAGTAGCAAAGCTAAAGGGAATAAAAGGAGAGATGGGGGAAATGTGCATAATATTGAAGCTCAACGCAAGACCAGAGAAGCAAAAACCTTACCATCAAACCCAAGGGTAAAAGAGAAAGTCAAGGTAGAGATAGATAAAATGCTGAAAGCAGGATTGATTTTTTCGGTGCAAGAAGTAGAGTGGGTCAGCCCCATATTCATACAAAGAAGAAAGGAAAAATCTGAGATTAGAGTATGTGTTGACTACAGAAGCCTCAACAATGCATGCATACATGATACATTTCCCACTCTATCCAATGATGAGGTGCTTGAAAATGTGGCAGGAAAAAAAGCCTATTCATTTACAGTTGGATTCTGAGGATATCATCAAGTGAGAATAGCCAAAGAAGAGAAGAAGAAGACAAATTTTACAACTGAATGGGGCTAATTTGCATACCATGTCATGCCATTTGGGCTGAAAAATGCACCAACGGTGTTTTTACGGATCGTAATAGCAGCATTTTGGGATTACATCCATAATTTCCTTGAGGTTTGTATGGATGATTGGACAATTTACAGCCTTTTGAAAAATCATGCTACCTTACTAAGGATAACTTTCTAGAGATGCAAACAACTCCAGATTTCGCTCAATCTTAGGAAATGTATCTTTGTAGTACCTTTTGGGATGGTGGTAGGACATGTTGTTTGTAAACTAGGTGTCTACGTGGATCCAAAAAAACTAGCAGTCATAATTAACATAGAAGCAGTGGAAACCGTGAAACAGTGAAGATCACTACTAGGCCATACCAGTTACTACAAAATATTCACCTGGAACTATGCAAAGATAATAGCCCCATTCGAAAATTTGTTGTGGAAATCAAAGAAATTCATTTGGGCTGACAAATGTACTAGTGCCCTCAATACATTGAAAGAAAAACTAGCAAGTGTACCCATATTATTTCATCCAAATTGGGACAAGTAGTTCCACGTCCATATTGATGCCTCCATCATTGCATTAGGAGTAGTTTTGGCTCAGCCAGGAGAAACTTCAATCGATCACCCAGTCTACTTTGAGAGCAGGAATTTTTCGACGGCTGAAAGGAACTACACAAAAATAGAATGAGAAGCCCTTGCGATGGTGTATTCCATTCAGAAGTTTCGCCATTACCTATTAGAAGGTACATTCAAATTATTCATAGACCATTCAACATTGAAGTACCTATTTAAAAAGCATGTCCTTGAAGGAAGGATCTGTATATGGCTCCTACTATTCTACGAGTTCACCTTTGAAGTGATAGTGAACCAAGGAAGATTAAATGTGGATCCTGACCATTTATCAAGGCTAGAAAATGGAGAGAATGGAGGGTCCCTGGATGATCAACTACTAGACACTGATCTCTTCAGAGTAGAAGCCATCCTAGACTATTTGGATCAGATATCAATCTATCTGGAAATAGGAAAATGCTCGACTAAATATACCACAACTCAAAGAAGACATCTTCTTGTAAAAGCAGCTTAGTATCAATTAATAACATGACAACTATATAATATGGGATTAGACCAAGTCTTGCAGAGATGTTTCATGGACCATGAAAGGGAGGATATACTGTGGGAGTTTCATTGCGGAGTTGCAGGGGGTCACGTCGGCGCAAAACCCTCCGCAAGAAAGATATTACAAGTAGCATTATGGTGGCCCACAGTACACAAGGACAGTAAAATTTTTTTAAATAAATGTGACATATTCCAAAGAATGGGACGTCCATCACACAGAGACGAGCTGCCACTTCAACCTGTAAGACCACTACATCCATTCGATACGTGGGCTGATGATTTTGTAGTACCGATCGCACTTGTTGCAAGACATTCATAGGCAAGGTACATAATTACTACAACACATTATCTTACCAAATGGATAGAGGTGGTACCAGTGAAGGATTGCATGGAAGATACAACAGCCAAGTTCATTTTTTGAAAATATCATTAGCAGATTTGGCTAACCCAAAATTCTAACCAGTGATCAAGGTACACACTTCATCAATACAACAATCAAATCTCTGTTAGATAATTTTATGGTGCAACATCATAAGAGTAGTTTGTACCATCGCTGGGAATATGGAACAGTTGAAGCATTTAATAAGATATTAGAAAAATGACTAACAAATATTGGTAATTCTAATCGAGATGACTAGGATGAGCACATACAAGCAACATTATGGGCGTATAGGAAAACTGCAAAAATATTGCATAATCGTACTCCTTTCCAGCTAGTGTATGGGAGGGAAGCAGTGGTACCTGCTGAATTTATCATACCGAGTCCGTTAATCACTTCATCACTACACTTAACAGAGGAAAATCAATCAAGGAATGCCTCCATGTGCTACAAGAGCTTTAAGAGGACATATTTATGGCAGAATTCCATCAGACGGTCTAAAATTATAGACAGAAAACTCGGCATGAATGTCACATCAAACATAAAACATCCGCAATTGGAGGAAAAGTTTTATTGTATGACATCAAAAATCAAAAGCTCTCAGGCAAGCTCAGAATGCAATGGAAGGGACCATACCATATAATTTAGATTCGAGATTCAGGAGTAGTTCGGTTGGCACAACTGGATGGCCAAGTGTTACAAGGATGGGTGAATGGTGCATGCCTAAAGCCTTTTCACGAGTATTTGATTATTTCCTTTTCAAATGACTCTCGCAACTGAGAGGAGTTAGTAGGGTCAAATAGAGATATATTGAGTCAATAACTCTCTCACACCCGAGAAGAGAATATAATAGGAACCGCAATAAATAAAAAACTACAGTAAATAAAAATCAACTGTTACGATGCGGAGACCACATCGCAACCAATTGTGGTCGAGGGGAGGGTAGTGTCTAGTGTGTCATCCATGTCCGAAAGTTGAGCGTGTCAAACATAAGTTCGTCATAATCACCCATCATACCGATGTCAATCCGTAGGATTACCCGAATTTGAGAATTAACTGCCATAATTAGTAACAACCATACCGTAATAAATTTTCCATATTAAGCCATAATCATTACCCATCACATCTACCCAAATCCCGAAGTCACAGTTAGCCATGTTAGAATGCATCTCATCGTGGTAACTAATCAAACGATTATAGCCATGAGGGAGGAAGAAAAATTAATTATTTATGGGCTCTTATCAATCTCATTCGTGTCAGTTGCATTACTTAACCCACATTAAAGAAGAAAGAACGAGAATGCCAGAAAATTCCAAGTTAGAAAAAGAAACAACAGCAACAGTAAGTAAAATTCAATGAGAGGAAGCTCAAAGGGACAATCCAGTAGTAGCAATTTACAGAGGGAGAGCAGACATAGTGCTTGAAGTGTACAAAATAAGATCAAATATGACAAAGGTAGCACCAGCAATCGTCGAGCCTGAGCTCGATGAGAGAATTTAGAAAATGGAATCATTAGTGAGAAAGTATGACAACGTGTCGCTAATCGACACAGATTTCATAGATTCATACTAGTTTCTGGCTATGAAGAGGCAAGTCTACATAGAGAATTATGCTACTGAAGGAGGAAAGGAAGCAACAAGACTAAATCTAGAGTTCAGAGGTATCTAGAGGTCGACAATACTAAACCTCAGGAACCTCCCAGTGTTTGGAACCACATGAGCAGAAATGCAGTGTACGAAATTCCTACTGATGAGACTCCAGAATGGATCACTATGGCTAGGTTGGGAGATACCGATACACACAAAAGATATCCACAAACTCACGGGATTATTAGCAGAAGGAAGGGATATCTCTATGGTGTTCCAGAACATGTCTAAGAGAGAAAATAAGGCGAGAGATTGTGATTACTATAAGAAATACAACACCAAAAGAGGAGGGAAGGGGGCGAAGATAGACCTCATAAAAAATCCAGCAGTTAAATTTTCCTATTACCTAATTTCAAGAATGACGATGAGGCACTATATAAAGGGCATATTCACCCTAGAAACGATTTTGGTTGCGGAACACTGTCTCCAGGGAACCCAGTTGAACTGGTGTACATTTCTACTGAATGAACTGTTCGAAGCCTGTGAAGATAACTACAAAAGAGCCACTGGGTTCATTTATGGATAAACCATCATGGAATTTTCAATGTGGAAATGGACTCACCTGGGGGTGAGATAGCTTGCGGAAATCACAAATGATCAATCGATGGCGATGAATTTTACACCCTGGAAAAGCTCGGGAGACCCTAACACAAAGGAGGTAAATGAAGAGGCGTTCACATTGTGGTACAGGCAGATGGTGGATATAATGGCAAGGTAGCAAAGGGTTATGAGGAATCTGTTAGACAGATATTCCTCTCAGATATGGTTCGGGGTCACTCACAAGTAGACATACATCAGGCCAACTTGCGTGGATGAAACAATGTTTAATATGAGACCGTTAAAGTTTTAGGTTGATGAAAAGGAATTCCACGCCAAATTATTTTCATGGCCGGGAGTGGGAATGGAGATTAGAAGTGGAATCCATCACTATTCGTTCAAGGGCATGCTTCCAAGATCACTACCATGGGAGACACCAGATGAGACAATGAACAGAGTGTGTCAACTACAGCTAACACCCTTACTAGCAGAGTTGGACATGACGGTAAAGAGCTTCAATCAAGTAATTCAAACTCTCACAAGTGCTTCTCCTATGTTTCCTTATTTTTTAGAGTTTCAGTCCTCAAGTTCTCCATCACCTTCCATGATTTCACCTATCATCACTTCCCTACCATCCACCATGTTTAATTCACCCCCAACATCCACAGTAATTCCAATCCGAAAGAGTAAGGCACCTAAACCACCCATAGCTACCCCTAAGGCCAAGAAATCAAGAATCACGATGCCTAGGAAAATATTTGACCTCACTAAGGAAGATCGCAAACAACCTATAGATACGGGAGTACCAATTCAAGAGGAGCCAGAGGTGGCCACCCAGGTCACCTCCGAGCTACCTGTGTTCAATCCGTTCTCAGTTTTTAATATTCAAACCTCTTCTCCACCCCACACTCATACCTCTTCACCTCGCACTCACCATTCATCACCTCATACTTAATTCACTTCCAAGGACCATTCCACCCACACTCCATCCACATCAGCAACCATTTTAAACCTAGTAAAGGTACAAAAAAAAACTAATGGGAACACTGAGACAGAAGTTAACTCGAGTACGGCTATGGTACCCAAGGTTAACCAACCTCTGGTGGGACAGGGCACTTTCCTGGACCTATTAGTTAGGGGGGGATCTTTTACTGCAAACACAACGCCCTCACCAAAGGATCTGAACCCTTTTTAGCAGGCCAATTTGATATTACAACAGATTCAGCTGACCATGAGTATGAATAACTGAATAAGTCAACTGCCGCAACATAACCAACCCACATCAACACATGAGCACTCAGTCGTATCAATAGCTAGCGGTCAACCACTCAAAGAGAAACCGCAAAACAACGATATGTCTGGTGCTGAGAGTATGTAGACCTGGGGCACAGAACAATTGTACAACTTCATCCAGCGAGTGGCACAATAGGAAGAAGGTCTACACAATGACCTCCAGTAGAGGTTCAAATAGCAACAACATCAGATCATTGTGCTGACTGAAGAGCGAAACCAACTAAAGGGAGAGAAGGAAAGTTTTCAGGAATAGTTGGAAAAGGTAAGTGATATTTTCAAGGATCTATGGCCAAAAATAATGACACAGAATGACAAGACGCGGAAGACATATCGTCTTTCTCCTTAGTCAAACGGTTTATCCGCGTGAAGATAAATTGTGCAAATATCAGCAAGGAAAATCGAGAGCTTAAAGAAGCGCTCGTGACAAGACCGGCATTACCAGATCCTACTGTGGTATATGCTGAGAAGGTTACTGAGAATAGAAAAAGGAAACTAGAATGTAGGAAACCTAGGGGACGATATTAAGAGAAGCTTACAACCTCCTAAATAATTTACGCGAATGCTCCAACTCGTTAACTATGAAAGCCCAACCAATCTCAACACATCTGCAGAACATTTCACAAGACATAAAGGAGGCCACAGATCCCATTGGCATAACCTAGTTATACAATCAAGCGAAAGCACTGGAAACCACAATATAGAAGATAAAGGAGCATTCTATTGCCACAAAGCAGGTCCTTAGAGAGCTCAGGAAACCAGTCAAGCATACTGCAGATGGCCGATGAGGCTAAAATCAAATTCAAAGAAGTATTCAACAAACTGCTACCCACTGCAGGAGAAACCGAGGTTGAACTAGTTGCCACAGAAACTGACTAGCTCATTAAGGAATGGAAATAATGGAAATAGGCAACTAACAACTTCACCAAACTCAAATCTTCAACATTCAAGAAGGTTACCGAGTTGGGGCCTTTGTTTGGACAGAGCGAGGAAACAGAGAACACTAGGCTAGCCACAGAAGAAAACAAAATAATGGAGACCGAAACAACAGAAAAGGATTGATTCGGGACGAGTCAATAGCATGTGGTTGGGGCCTGTTGGGGCCTTTGTTTTGAAAATGGAATAGTTTTGAGTTGCGGAGAATAGGTTCTGAAGCGCAATCATGGTAGGCAGTGAGTTGTCACGGTTACAGAGAGCTAGAGAGTAGGTGACATGGCAGTTGTAGAAAACCATCATAGATGGCAGGTGATCAGGTGATAATGTCCAAGTTGAAAAAATGCTAAAAAATGGAAATGCTCATAATTGAATGCAATCCAAATTACTGTAAAAGGCCTCGTTTCTGTGATACTGGTGCCACAAACGGGACTCAAATCTGACGTCGTACATGAAGGTTATGATGGTTTTAAGTCTCTAGTACACTCCAAAAAAAATTGACCAAGTTTGACTTTTAAAATTTGGAAAATTTAAAAAGAGAATATTCTTTGGAATATTCCAAAGAATATTCCCCTAAAATATTTCAAAGGAGTGAATGGACATTCGACAAATGGCAGTCTATGATTCGAGGATTGGTTGACTTGTTTTGGGGTAGACCAATCAGGAGCTGTCATGTGGTAGGCCTGGAGGCTGCCACATGGCCCCAGGCCACAGTTGAAAGGCGTTACAAATTTTTTGATACTCCATAGGAGTCTAGCTGGGGTCTCCACGTTAGCAGCCTATGAGTCCGACTAGTCCATCTATCAAGTGGTTCTTAACATATAACTGAGTTAATAACTATTTGAAGTTTAAATTGCATTCAGTCGGCGGAAAAAGGGGGCTAGACCCCACATAAACCTCCCCATAGGTCCGAAGCCCATAACCGAGGGCTTAACACTCCAAACTGTGGTGGTTAAATGCTACAAGTGGCCAGCACATACAAATTAAATGCGGTGGTTTAGTGTTACAACTTATTCCGCAGATGGTTCCGCTAGGATCAAACAGTCCATGTGACCACAATAATTGAAATTTATTATAAATACCAACAGTTCCGCCCAATTTAGTACCAGTCCACCATTTTTGGTCCTGTCCACCATTTTAGCACTCCTAACTGGAGTTATCCCACATTTAGTGGGGTTTTCAAGTGACATTGGGAAGTTTTCTTTGGGAGGCCATAACTTCCTTAATATTGAACCAATTTGGATGAAATTTTAGTCAATTTTAGGTTTCTTGAGAATTTTTGAGTGTTTGGGATAGGTTGTAGAGTGAACATAGGTGTTCTTCAGCCATTTTTTTCTTTATGGAAGAGGAAAGAGCCACTAGGACCATCAAGAAGATGGAGTTGTATTGGGTTGTACTTCACTGTTTGAGGCGAAACAAAAGCCATTTTTAGCTTATTTATGTCTTTTGAAGTCAAATTCACAGATTGTTTTTCCTGTTTAGGCATATATTTCATTGTATAACCATTTTGAGCAACTTAATAGAGCAAGGACATGCCCATTGGGAGCCTTGGACCTAGTAGATGTAGCGCAGTAGGGGTGAAATGCCTCATCAGTTTTCTTTGTTATGCTTTGGTGAATTTCTCTTGATGTGTATTTTTGATATAATATTCTAAACAGTAAACTTAATTAACATTTCCTCACACAAAAACTCAGAAAAATTTACCAAAAACACTTTGTTTAACCTACAAGACATGGAGAATACTTTGCACACTTAATTAAATGGAAATGGATACTTTGCACAACATTTAAAAATAGTTACATATTCAAATCAAATGGTATAAAAGCTTAGGATTTTATCATTAGGAGCTATATTTTTACTCTACATTTGTTCTTGTGCAAATATATAGTTGATTGTTTACAAGTTTTGATGCTTACTAGGCTTAAACTCAAGAGAGGTGAAGGACACTTGGTTAGAGAACAAAGTAATACTGAACCAAGAAAGGCCAGAGAGCCACCTCCAAGAGCCATTGAAGAAGCCTCAAGCATGTCTTCAAGAGAAGGAGAAGTTCCTGAAGACATTGATCCCAAAGAAGAGGAACGGGTGTTCCGAAAGGCTTTCCTAGACATGACAGAGATGGTGAGGATATTGTACCAAGAAAGGAATGATAGGCTTGTTGGAGAAGGTTCTAAACATCAGAAATAAGGAGATGGTTCTTCAAGAGGAAATAAAAGTGATGACAAGTCAAAGAAAGGACATGGAGGTAATGGTGATCCACCATCCCCATCTTCATCCTCTTCCTCTACATCATCATCCTCAACTTCGGTGAATCAATCTCACAAGTCTAAAACCACTGGTAAAAGTCCATTTTTAAAGATTGATGTTAAATTTTAGTTGCCTATGTTTAATGGTGAGGTCAATGTAGAGAAACTTGACAATTGGATAAGACAGTTGGAAGTTTATTTGAGGATACAAAACCTTCATGAAGACTACACCAAGATTCAGTTAGCCTCTTTGAGAATGGAAGGAGCAGCATTTGTATGGTGGGAAGCTAAGACCAAGGATGAAATTAAAAAACATGGTAAGATCACTTTATCATGGGATGAATTTATTTCTGAAATTAAATATCAATTTTATCCATTAGCTCAATTACAAAAGGCTATCATGAATTGGAAAATTTTTAGACAACTTAAGGGACAAAGTGTTCAAGATTACACTCAAGAGTTTAGACGAAGGGCTTTATTACTTGGAATTGATTTTCATAGCCAAGAGACTTTTCTGAAATATATAGGTGGTTTACATAGCTATCTTATATATACTATCCTTATGTTAAATCATACTATTCTAGACAGGGTTTGTGTCCAAGCCACGGATTTAGATGCTAGAGGTAAACAATATTTTGATGGGAATGAGGGTAGTGAATTTAAAGGAAAAGGAAGAAAAAGAAATGCAAAATCTAGGAAAGGAAAAGGAAAATTCTTTTGTAAAAATTTCTCCAAAAAAAGCCACAATAAATACCATTGCTGGAAACTTCATCCGGAGCCGAAACCAGAAAAATTTAAAACCAAAGATAAGGCCAAAGAAAAGGGAAAAACGGTTGCAATATCTGAACAAGACTTAGGGTCTGAATCAGGAGATGAAACTAAAAGCATAGCTTTGGTACTAAAGAACATAAAGGGGAAAGAGATTGTAAAGGAAACAAATCCCATGATCTAGGTGGATATCGGTGGCCACCCACCTATTCCATTTGGACTAGCACCATCAACTCTTGTAGCTCTTCACATCCAGCACAAATTACTATTTTTAGCAGGTTTTCGGGTCCTCCACTCCCGGAGCCATTTTGGGGCATTAGTAATCCAGATGCATATTGGTGACCACCCACCAAGTCCATTTGAACCCCCACCATCAATTCTTTCAATTTTCAAGTTGCAACAAAACTTACTATTTTTAGCAGTTTTTTGGGTCCTGAACTTTCAGAGCCGTTTTGAGGCCCTAAACGATGTTTTTTGGGAAAACAGAGAGCAAAATGTGTTCATAGACCAATTTTTCTCGTTCAAAAGTTGTACTCCTCGGATAGATCTTTCTAACAAGCTATTGAATGCATCAAATGGAGATCGGATGCCAAAGTTACGCCCCCGGGAAGTTGAACCACCAATTTACCCAAACAGGCACCCACAATTTTGGCGCCTCATCTCCTACGGCTAGGTTTTTGGACGTTTCGGATTCTACATTGTTTCTCAACAATAAATAGGCCCTCGAGCCTCATTGTAACATAGTTCAGAGGTCTATAGCTATCACATCTCTTCTTAGAGATTCGCTACCAGCACCCTAGCTATTTTATTTCCATTATGCTTGTAAGCATATTTCTATTATTTGATATTAATGAAATGAAGAATTATTTTCGCTGCATCTCTATGTTCATGGTTATTTCTGTATTCTGTTGTGTTCCTGCATAAAATATGGATTAGTGGCATCAGAGCGGGTCTGCTCTTTCTTTGTTTTTCTTTGCATGTCCCCAATGCGGTCAGGGTATAAGGAGTTAGGGCTCGATCTGGTTGAACCCTTGCAAGATCAGCCTCGCAAACCCCAACGACCTCCCATGGCGGAAGAAAAGAAAGACAAGGGAGCAGGAGATCCTATCAAAATATTGCTCGAGGAGGCCCTCGAGAAACAAAGGAACACGATGATGGATAAATTTGCTCAAATCCTTCAACAATTGCCCACATATAGCGCATCTGCATCCAACATCCACTTTGGAAGCGCCACTCCCTTCAAGGTACAAGTAAACTTTGACATTCCTATATTTGAAGGAAAAATAGATGCAGATGCTGTAGACAGATGGTTAAATTTGCTGGAAGGGTATTTCTCGGTCCATGACTTCTCTGACCAAGAAAAGATTATTTTTGCACTCCTCAAAGCTGCCCCCCATGTCAAAGACTGGTGGGAAACCTACTGTGAGAAAGAGGGCGAAGGGGAACCCTCTCTGTTCTCAGCCACACCCACTTGTAATTCATTTCTAGATGGCATCAAGGAACAATATTACCCCGTGGGGAGCTATGAAGACAAATACATCCAATGGACCATGCTGCAGCAACAAAAGGATCAAGATGTGCACAAACTGACGAATCTGTTCCATACCCTGCGCACAAAGTTGGGTATTAAAGATTCAGAGAGACATTTGGTGCTCAAGTACCACAGCTATCTACAGAAACACATTGAAGAGGAAATGGAGTTCCTTGACATTACATCACTTGGCACGGCATATTGCTATGCCGCCAAGATCGAGCAGAAATTTAAGCAGAAGAAGCGAGACTTTGGATCTGCGAATCTGAAAGGTGCCCTCGAACCGAAGAACAAGGGGCAAGGCCAAAGCAATGCGACTCAGAACAACACCACAAATCCAAAGAAGGACACAGGGAAGTGGTGTGAATTTCATAACAGCCCCACTCACAGCACAAACGAGTGTCGGGCCAAACAGTCTCTGGTGGGTGAACTAAAGGCACCCGAATCAGATGCATTTTTTGATCCTGAGCTAGAACCAGACAAAGGCAATGACAAAGGGAAGCAGATCATTGATGCGGATCCCAGTGCCATTTTTGCCACCGCCAAGATCCAGAGGAAATTTCCAGAGGATCCAGAGGAGGGGGAGCGCCTCTTCCAGTCGCAGATGTGGGTGAAGGGTTCTCCGCTGCAATTTCTCGTCGATAGCGGAATCCAAAAGAACCTCATCTCAGCAAAGGTCGTGAAGCGGCTTGGCCTACCAACCATAGCACACCCGCAGCCATATACCATTGTGTGGCTCCACCCAGGGAGAGATCTCCACATCCACCAGCAGTGCTGCCTTCCATACAGTATCAAGCCATTCACGGATGAGGTATTGTGTGATGTTTCTCCTCTTGATGTAGCTGATGTATTATTAGGCCAACCATACTTGTGGAGGTGACATGTTGTGTATGAGTCTAGCCCTCATGCTGTTATTATTACTTTGGGAAATAACTTGTACAGGATACCGAAGGTAGTACCGCCTCCTGTCATCTCTTTAACTACTACAAAACAACACAACAAGATTGTTTCCCAAAACAGGAAATTCATTTTCCTTACAACTCACTCATAGGGAAAGAAAAATATTGTGGCCACAACCTCGAAACAGGGCTCCCTTGCACGGCCGCAGCAGATGGACAAAGTCATGGAGGAATACGAGGAATTTTTCCCCTCACTCATAGAGGTTCCTCTACACTGTCAGGACAAGCACTCCATTGATCTGACTCCCAACGCACCACCGCTTGATGTTGCCATACATCATGCAACTACATATACAGAATCCAAACATGTACTGGCTGAGGCTGATAAAGAAACTAAATTTACTAAATGCATCCAGCATGTCCACCCGCAGGTCCTTGACATCTTCAACACATCTAATACTCAGTTCAACAGAATTTTCCTCATTTCATGGAGGATCTCAACGCAATGGGGACCATCACTTCCTAAGGAGGGAGGAATGATCGAGGTGGATATCGGTGGCCACCCACCTATTCCATTTGGACTAGCACCATCAACTCTTGTAGTTGTTCACATCCAGCACAAATTACTATTTTTAGCAGGTTTTCGGGTCCTCCACTCCTGGAGCCGTTTTGGGGCATTAGTAATCCAAATGCATATTGGTGGCCACCCACCAAGTCCATTTGAACCCCCACCATCAATTCTTTCAATTTTCAAGTTGCAACAAAACTTACTATTTTTAGCAGTTTTTTGGGTCCTGGACTTCCGGAGCCGTTTTGAGGCCCTAAACGACGTTTTTTGGGAAAACGGAGAGAAACATGGGTCCATGGACCGATGTTTCTCATTCAAAAGTTGTACTCCTCAGATAGATCTTTCTAACGAGCTATTGAATGCGTCAAACGAAGATCAGATGCCAAAGTTATGCCCCCGAGAAGTTGAACCACCAATTTACCCAAACGAGCGCCCATAGTTTTGGTGCCTCATCTCCTGCGGCTAGGTTTTTGGACGTTTCGGATTCTACATTGTTTCTCAACAATAAATAGGCCCTCAAGCCTCATTGTAACACAGTTCAGAGGTCTGTAGCTATCACATCTCTTCTCAGAGATTCGCTACCAGCACCCTAGCTATTTTATTTCCATTATGCTTGTAAGCATATTTCTGTTATTTGATATTAATGAAATGAAGCATTATTTCTGCTGCATCTCTATGTTCATGGTTATTTATGTATTCTGTTTCGTTCCTGCATAAAATCTAGATCATCCCAGTTCTAGCACTTTAAACTGTCACATAGAAACTCCAAATGAAGAGAGGAGGATAGAGTTGTTTCATGTGAGGATAATTTCAAAACACACAAAGATAGACATACTATTTGATAGTGGGTCTCAGGCAAACCTCATCTCAGAAGACTTAGTCAAGAAGCTGAAACTTGAAACTGCTCCACATCCAAAGCCATATCCACTTGGATGGATTTGCAAGGATGCTAATTTACAAGTTTCAAGGAAGTGCATGTTGCGCTTCGCCACAACAGCTCATTATGTTGACTTGGTTGAATTAGATGTGGTACCGCTTGACATTACAGGTGTGGTGTTGGGTAGTCTGTACTTATATGATAGAAAAGAAATCTTCCATCGCCATGAGAATAAGTATCACCTATTCAAGGATGGAAAGGAGTTTATTGTGAGAGAACATCGAAAGAAGCTATAATATTCTTTAGTCAATGCAGGGAAATTGAAAAGGCTTGTCAATGCAAGTCAAAATTTGACTTTGTTGATGGTTAAGAAAAAATATTTTGTACATAATCATTTTCATGTTATTTATAATATAAATGATGATATGTTTTAGTCTGAAAGCAGGCCATCTTTGGAAGAAGGTGAAAAATGTTGCAGAATGTGCCTTTGGTGTCGATCGGTGCAGAGAACAAAGTGTCGGTGCAAAGTGGTGCAAGAATCAAAGAAAGGGAAAATCATGCAAGAAAAGAGGGCAAAAATTTCAGCATGAGTCATTTCTGCTTTCAGAATGGCAGGGTGGTATGGCGAGAAAACTTGGTCGGGAATTGACACAAGTACATGGCTCATTCGACAAAAATTCGCCATAAGGATAGTTGGCAAGGTGAAGCTTTTTTTCAATTTCCTTGGAAGGTATACCATTGTAGGAAAAATATGATTTCTACAAATTTTAGTTGTTGTTCAGAAAATTTCAAAAATTTTCATTATAACTCAGCCAAGGATAGTAACAATCAGTCAACACATTCAAGGAAGAATTTATCTTTTTATGGGAAGCTCAAGTTGATGAAGTCAGGAAGATTTCAGTGGTTCAAGGTTGGAAGAGTGGAGAATCAGTCTCCTCATATTCAATTTATGTAATTTAGAGAGATTTTTGGGTCCAAAAGCTTCCCATTTGGGAGGTGTGATCATGTCCAAGTTGAAAAAATACTCAAAATGGGAATGCTCAAAATTGATTGAAATCTGAATGACCGGAAAGGCCTCGTCATTGCGATTCTGATGCCATGAACGGGACTCAAATCTGACGTAGTATGTGAAAGTTATGAAGGTTTTAAGTCTCCAGTAAACTCTAAAAATAGTTGACCAAGTTTGACTTTTCAAATTTGGTAAAATTAAAAAGAGAATATTCTTTGGAATATTCTTTGGAATATTCCCCTAGAATATTCCACAGGAGAGAATGGGAATTCGACAAATGGCATTCTATAATTCGATGATTGGTTGACTTGTTTTGGGGCAGACCAATCAGGAGCTACCATGTGGCAGGCCCATAGGCTGCCATGTGGCCCCAAGCCACAACTAAAAGGCATTACAAAATTTTTGATACTCTGTAAGAGTCGAACCGGGGTCTCCTAGCTGGCAGCCCACGAGCCCAACCAGTCCATCTATCAAGTGGTTCTTAACATATAACTAAGTCAATAACTATTTGAAGTTTAAATTGCATTCAGTCGGTAGCAAAAGGGGGCCAGCCCCTTAGCACTAGCCCCCACATCAACCTCCCCATAGGTCCAAAGCCCATAACTGAGGGCTTAACGCTCCAAATTGCGGTGGTTAAATGCCACATGTGGCCAATACATACAAATTAAATGCAGAGGTTTAGTGTTACAACTTATTCCGTCGACGGTTCCAGAGGGATGAAATGGTCCATGTGACCACAATAATTGACATTTATTATAACTACCAACTGTTCCACCCAATTTAGTGCCAGTTCGCCATTTTCGGTCATGTCTACCAGTTTAGTGCTCCTAACTGGAGTTAGCCCACATTTAGTGGGGTTTTCAAGTGACATTGGGAATTTTTCTTTGGGAGGCCATAAATTCCTCAATATTGAACCAATTTGGACAAAATTTTAGTCAATTTTGGGTTTCTTGAGATTCTGGAGTGTTTGGGATAGGTTTCAAAGAGAACAGAGGTGTTCTTCAGCCATTTTTTCTTCAGGGAAGAGGAAAGAGCCACTAGGGCCATTAGGAAGATGGAGCTGTATTGGGTTGTACTTCACTATTTGAGGTGAAATAAAATCCATTTTTAGCTTATTTATGTCTTCTGAAGTCAAATTCACAGCTTCTTTTTCCTGCTTAGGCATATATTTCACTGTATAACCTTTTTGAGCAACTTAATAGAGTAAGGACATGCCCATTGGGAGCCTTGGACCTAGCAGATGTAGCCCAAGAGGGGTGAACTGCCTCATCAGTTGTTGTGTTATGCTATGGTGAATTTCTCTTGCTATGTATTTCTAATATAATATGTTAAACAGTAAACTTAATAACATTTTCTCACACAAAAACATAGAAAAAATTACCAAAAGTACTTTGTTTAACCTGAAAGACATGGAGAATACTTTGCACACTTAATTAAATGGAAATGGATACTTTGCACAACATTTACAAATAGTTCCATTTCAGATCAGCAGGAATGGGTGACAAGGACAATTAGCAGAACTCCCAGTGATCGGGAAGAAGTAGCAAACAACGAAGCAGTGAAATATGGAAGACTAACAGTCACGTTGGTGGAAGAACAAATAGGCAATCAGCCAACGTAGACGGGAGGTGAGTCCAGTAGAGGGCTAAGGAAGAGAGCCATAGGAGAGCTCTGTTAGGTCGTTGTTTTACTGTACTGCACTATAACAGACTCTGCAGAGTAATCTAGTTGTTTGATATTGATAATGGATTATAGCTCTACTTGTGTGTGATGTTCTGAGTTCAGTATTAATTAGTTAGTTACTGTGAATGCATGGCCTATTTTTAAATTTTAATTCTTCATCCTGAATATGATTAATGATTGATATCTTGTGCAAAGTAGTAAGATATGTTTGTTTTTTCAAGTGCCTTCTGTTTTTCTTCATAGTTGTGATCGTTCGATACTTTATTTGTTCCTAACCTTACTAAGGTCATGACACGCCTCGGTTGAGACGCTCTGCTCCTCAGAGTAGGGTGAAAATGGTGGCGTTGTGATAGAATACTGTGGAAACCTTGTTGGCCTCTCTTATGAACCTGGTTCTTGCTCAGAGACCTCCTTTCTTGCCAACAACAGTAGCACAAGAGAATTTTATTGAACTATATACTAGAAAGGTAGGAACTAGAAAGAGAAAACACAATTTGGAGAGGAAGCCATCTTCAAAACCTAAAAATGCATAGAAAACTATGAAGGATTCAAAGGTACCTCTAGAAAAAATTGATCCTAAACATTTGAGAAAATATGGTGATTTTGAACAGAAAGGTTGACCTGGGAAGAGAATGAAGAAGAGTGCAAATGACGTCTCACAACCAAACAAACTTGTTGAGAAAGTTGGAGAGAATGTAAAATCCCCTTCTTTTGTTAATACAGGTAATATTGATGCTAATGAAAACATTGAAGAAGAAAATTCTTCTCGTAATTGGTCTTTTCCAAGATAGAAGCCCATTTTCTAGGTTTATCTTCAACCAACATTGCAATTCTATTGGTACTAGATGATCACACTACCCTTGGTCTTATTCAATAAGAAGCATCTAATGGCAATCACTTATACATGTATGATGAATAGTAGAAAGTGGTGGAATTATATGATTCATATTTATTCTACCTTTTGGTCCTTTGAAACTACTATGTAGTGATACACATATGCCCTATTCTGAAGGTGCTTAAGCTAACATAACTCCCATGCTCTCAGACTCAAAGTACGCACAGAAAAATTGAAGTAGGATTATTTTTTGCATATGAGAGGTTTGAGAGCTATTTGAGACCTCGGTTCAATGTTTTTTATGTTCTAAGATGATTTAAATCTTCCTACCATGCATCAAATATCAAGTAATACATCCTATCAAGTTTCATGCTTGTTTCATCAAGAAATGCAAATTAGAGGAACTACACTCAAACAATCTAATTCAACATAATAGTGATGATATAGGTACCATGGAAAACTAGGTGGCTAATTCAAAAATTCAAATGGGAATTTTTAAGACCAAATAATTAATTGAATATGATGCTCTTATTTGCGATGCATGTTAATATAAAGTTACCAAATACCCTTCATAGACAACACTATACGGTTGGAAATGGCAGTTCGTAAGGAAGGGGACTACATTACAAGGGGTGCCAAGGTGGATTCTCAATTGTAATGGATTTTTTAAGAGGATGAGGATCCAAATTCCAAAGTCTACTTTGACTACCTGAAAATAAAATTGGCAGTTAGAGGATTCTTGGTTTGCATAAATGGGATGGATCTCTTGCAAAGAATCAAAAACAGGTCAAAGGTATATCCCGCCTACATTTTCAAAATATATTCTCTTTATGATTTGATGGATCATGTGGTGGATGTCAAGAATGCTCATTGTAGAGTCATTCCATGCAAGGTTTCTATTTATTGGTGTAGTGATTGAATCAAATTGGATAGTGACTTCTCAAAAGAAAGGGTGTTTTTAGCTCCTAGTTCTATGAAGAATATTAAGTCATTAGGAATGGATGTTGTGAGTTTTTCATCAGGAATGGATGGCCTTTGTTGTGATTTTTTCATCAGGAATGGATGGCCTTCATTGTGATTTATACAACGCCACGTTGGACACAATACAAGATGATTTATATTTTTTGATAGCTGAAGAATTCTCTTCTAAAGGCTATCTAAATCACTCAATTAAGGACTTAATAAAATTATTAACAAGAATGTAGATAGGGGAACCATTAGACAATGGAGGTTGGAGGATCATTAATTTCATTGGTGTTTCATAGAAGATCATTGCTAAAGAAATGGCTCTTGTTGGGCCAGAATTGTAATCTATGGATAAATTATGCTTCCCTAGACAGGTGATAGTCTATAGCAACAAGTGAAAGACTATGCTACCATTTCTCCTAACTCAGAACATATACACAGAGAGGATTGGAGGCTTACTTGTTTCATTCGCTTCCAAATGGCTCATTTCTGTTGCTTCCACTACAGCTTCAAATTCAAGCAATTTGTGAGTTGAATGCTTCCTGCAAGAAAGAACACTGAAACAGTAGAAGATGCAATAATATAGATATCTATTCAAGCTAGTTAGCTAAATCAGCTAAGCATAAACTACATTCATCAACCAAGATCTTACAACATGGAAAAGCAAAGTTAACATAGATGCATGTAGGGAAAAACAAGAAGTACTCTTTATTGATGATAGAAGGAGAGGTTACAACCTAGTGACTGATTTGAAGTGACCTTCCAGTATAGTTCCCAAGTCTCATCACAGCATATATCTCTCCAGCAGCAGCTCCACAAATGAAACTCTGAATTGAAAATTCTCCAGCATTTCTCTACTCAAATTCTTCCTCCTCAAACACTTAGATCTATGTTCAATTTATAGATGAACTGTAGGTTGTTTTGCAATAAATAACTTTCCAAAAATAGGCAAGACATGTTTCCATTCATGTAGATGTCAAATGGACACTTGGATCTGAAGCTTGACACATGTGAACTCTTCTAGAAGGGACTGGCCAAGTGGAGATTCTAGAACAATGATAATTTCGCTCCCAATGTGACCAATGCACCTTTGAATGTTGGGAAGTGCTTTGTAGAGCAGCATTTCATGGGGCTACCTTCATATGCAATGCACTTAGGCCCCTTAGAACCTGCGTTGGTGAGCTCTCATATGCTAAATAATAAGCTTCAAAGCATGGAAATCTTTGCTTGATGAAATTCTTGTTTGATTTATGTTGTTTCTTTTCCTAGAGCATATCGAAACTAAGATGATAGGGAATGATAGACCCTTTATCATTGGTCTTGGAGATGATGCCCAGTTAACCAGGTCATTGGGAATGGCACCCAAATTGACCTATAACAATTTACCCCTAAAGCATGAGATCCAAATAATAAGAACATTTGGTTGAGATGATTTACATTGTGATGAGCCTGGAAACAAAGTGGAATGGTCACCTACATCAATATTACAATACATTACATCATGATATATCCTCTATTGATCACAATTTCTGAGGGTAGGCATTCCCATAGTCAGCACATAAAACAATCTAATAACATGTACATAATTCAGAAAGTTTTCTACATTGGAATGTTGCCCAGATGCAGACATTCCTACAGATATAGGCCCATGTTTGGATGAAAATATGCATGTAAGGTCACCGTATATATGATGTGTACAAAAATCCTAAAATTGCAGCTCGGATGGATGAAACTAGATCCGGGGTCTTCTTATCTCATTCACTTGATCATTTGGGTACAAGTCTAGCCATACGAATATATGATTTGTCGTCGAACATGGAAAGACATCGTTTGATTACCATCCAGTGATGTGATATGTTAACAAGCATGAGAGAACCACCATTAATTTCAATGGCCCTCAAGGTACTGCAGTACATTTCGTAAGGTGTGAATAGATGATTTGATGTCAAACGCCAAATAAAATATTTTGGTCAAAGGTTCGGAAGCGAGGATCTTGTCGATGTTGTAATAAACCTCATGGTACTAAAATCTGATGTTTCTAAGTGAACTTCTTGGATATTTATTTTTTGTCGACATGAAGTCACCTTATTACAAAACTGGAGTTACTAATTTCGGAGACAAGGGTATGACTTGATATAGAAATTTTCAAGGATGACGGTCATGAAAATGAAGGTTTATGAGTATTGCAGATGGATGAGTTCTTAATCACTGTATGATTTCTCTTGAACATATCGGCGACATTGTGATGATTTGGCAATATTGACCCAAAACCGAGGTGAAGGTATGATGAACCATAGGTGTGAATGAACCATCAAGATGATTACCCAACCCAAATAGTCATGGACATGGAGTGAAAGAAGTGTCAGGTTCAAGAGCGACTTGCTTCCAAAAAGAAACTTTACCTGCTTTTCCCAAATTTTCCCCGGTCATTTGTCGACCAGTACCTCTTTATTTTTTAACAAGATTGAGGAGGATAACATTTTCTTGATCTATAATTCAAACCTTTGGGCGAATAAATTATCACTATTTAATAATTTAACGAGTCTAGTTATTAACGAAACTCGATTCTTGCCATGATTGACAAGCCCGTCGCTATTTTATGTTTTAACGATATTAACGATAGTTATAGCCCAACCCTTTTTCATGTTTAGAGAGTCTGAAAAAGGGGACGAAAGAGGACTCCAAAATTACCTTTTCATAAATTTGTCTCTTAGATCCGAAAAAGTGTAAAATAATATGTGAAAGAACCTCTTTGGTCATGTTTAACCAATGTATTCCTTTTTCGTAAATAATCCATCTCAGTCTGGAAAAGGGTTAAACTTATACTGAGTAGATATCAATTCATTTACTTTAACGAGCTCGAAATGACAAGTGCTCGGCAATATTTTCACATTATCAGAGTCTGAAAAGAGCTGAAAGAAGACTCCATGGGTTCCTTTTTCGCTGTTATTGAAGCTCGAAAAAAGAGATAAAAGTGTGCTTCCAATCCTTTTTCGTTTTTATCAAAGCTCGAAAAATAAGGAGAAAAAGTATGCTTTATGGTCAAGTCTTTCTTTGAAATAAATCTGCACAACTAATATGTTCATCAGTTGTATTTCTTATTTATAACAACATCAAATGGATTAAAAATACGTGTTTCATGATAAAAACATAATAAAACCATAGTCATAGCAATAAATTTAACTTGCAATCAATTAAATGACTATATAAAGTAGTTTCAGTATTCATTTTTACCATTCCATAGTTACCATTTGCATTTTGGAGCTCTGAACCTGATTTTTCCCCTAAAATTCAGTCATTGATTGCGGTCATTTCTATAGATGGATTTCATCATCATTTGATCTAGGTTAGTAGCATGAACCTCCTCTTTCTTTGAGTATTCATTTCAATACCATTCCTTGCAAATTTTTAGGGTTTTAAGGCCCCTAGGGTAAATTCTACCCAAAATGAGGGCAACGCATCCTTGAACATAGAAACCTATGTTTCATAGCAGGTACAGTGAAGGGTACCTTTATATGAAATGCACTGTCTCAACCCAGGGAGTGCATTGGGTGCAGTTCAAGTTTTTGATTTTCATGATGTGTCCAAAATTTTCCTAGTTTTTGAAATGAATGGCATCTAATGGATCCTGTGGTTGATTTTCAAGTTTCCATTGGTTTATAATTATGATTACATGGAGAGAAAGAGAACATGAAGAAAAAGATATGATTTCCTTGAATGATCCGGGTACTGTAAGAGCTTTAAGATATTACAGGCTACTTAAGTACTTCAAATTGTTGCGAATGAGGCAACAAATAAAACTCCTAGATTTCCTTGTTCGAGAATGGGATATGGTGATAGAGGCATTTCACATAAAAAATCAAGTGTTTTCCATAACAGTTGAGAATGTGTATTTTCTCATAGGTTTGTCGAGGAGAGGTTTGCCCTTTTCTCTCATAGGGTCTACCGTTGGAGGAGACAGTGAGAGATTATGTTATGCAGTATTGCTATCCAAGGTTAGAACCTAGAAAATATGGAAAAATAAACATCCATGATTTCAAGGATTTGCCTTTGAGAACCACCCTATTCACGATCGCTAAACTAGCTGGCACCATTACACTCCATGTAGCGAACAGATCGTATATGAAGTATGCACTAGAGTGCTTAGAGCCAATAGTCTTCAACTGGTCTAAAGCTATTCTATATCAGATAAAGGAACAACTAAATAAAGCAAAGGGAGGAAGGAAGAAAAATTTCAGTTATGGTTCCATCCTTATATTCTTTGCTTTGGAACGGATTCCACTGATGCAGCCACAACATGTAACATTGGATATATCTAGTCCTAGAGATCCTCGAATGCAGAGATGGGTAGAACATGGGTCAGCATGCAGGCCAATCGACCGTTGTGTTCTCAACTGCATTCTTTTCCTGGTTCCAATGACAAATTGTCGCCATCGATGATTATGCATATGCAGGCATTGACTTTCGAGGAGATCCAGATCTAGTATTACCAAAAGGCACTCAATGGGGTGCAATAGGTAAGAATGATTTCACCATGTTTTTTTATTTTTATAAGGTTTATACAATTTTTCTGTGTTTTGATTTCTTTCCAAGACTAAACTAAATTTTTTATGTATTGCAGATATTGGTTGTGTTCAACCAGTAGAGGAACCAGAGCGCGAAGTGGATGTGCCAGCAAAGAGGGCTGTTGGGAGAGCAGTCCTTCAGGACCTTGATATGGTTGAGACTCTAGCTGAGCTCCAGCAGCACATAGAGGGATTGACCTTCAGAATTCTGAATTGCCAGATCGAAGAGCTTCCCATGCGACTGTAGCGACACACAATTGGGGTTCCTAACTGTTGGATGCGGTTCCTCCGTAGAATTTCTAGTTATATACCATGCTACCACGAGCACCACTAGTTTTATTGTGATTTTTTGCATACATTTTGAGGTCAGATGACCAACATGTCTTGGGCACAATTTTTTTTTTAAAACTTATAACCATATATCTATATGTTTTCAAAGTTTTTCCTATGTTTAATGCACAATCCTATTCAATGATGTGAAGGTTTTATTTACCTATGTCACAAATGTCTATCTAAAACTTGATTAGCTAATGAATCAATTAAAGTGCTCAGATTTCTTGAAATGTGTTGATATTGAATGAAATCAAAATTTCTCTCCAAAAGTCGAACTCTTAGGAACAATCTAAGAAGTTTTGGATTTGTAATAGTATAAACACTACTAAGTTGTAATACCACAAGTTGTGAGTCTAACCTTATGATTATGCAGTTAATACCAAATGAAATGGCATCAGAGAGAAGTTCGATCAATGCACTATACTCAGCGATATTATTCATCGATCTACCGATACAAAACCCTTGAAAACTCACTAACTCGTCGTTCGGAGTGAAAATGACCCACGCTGCAGAGGATAGATTTTGCATACTACGACTAGCACCATCAGCATATCCAACAAATGGTTCCGGAGATTTAGTCATCTACGATGAAATGTAAAGTGGATTACTAACGTCAAGTAAACTCTAAAAAACAAATTAAGATAGTGAATGCAAATCAATAGAAAATAAACAGTATAATACAAAAAATTACTACGCTCATAATTAAGCATAGTAACATTTCAAATACAACCCTTTTTCTAGGCTGTTCCAATGGAATCCCATCGTAATCAACTAACTCATAGGCACCCTTAGCAAGAAATTTTTTGACAATATAGGGGCCATGCCATAATGGCTCGAATTTCTCTATACCTATTACATCAGCTTCTTGGTCATAAAGAAGGACCAAGTCACCCTCTGAGTAGATGCGAGGCTGGACATTTTTGTCATATTGCGCCTTTATATGTCTCTTATTCACTTCGTTGGCCAATTGGGCTTCACGACACGTTTCATCTAGATGGATGAGGTTAAGGAGACGCGCTTCTTATTTTGAGGTGTCAAGTAACAAGTCTATCGCGAGTTTTAATGATGATATTTCGCATTGGATTGGTAAGTTGGATTCTAGACCATACACCAATTGAAAAGAAGTAAATCTAGTTGCATTTCTCACCGAGGTTCGATATTCCCACAAGGCAGAGTATAGGATCAAGTGACAGTTCCTTTTACAAACTCCAATCATTCGTTGAAGCATTCATTTAAGAATTTTGTTAATAGCATCAACTTGTCCATTTGATTGTGGATAATAAGGAGTAGAATTATCATGTGACAATCCTAACTTGGCTATCAATTCAGACATCATATGGTTGCGAAAATTCTTCCCATGATCCATAACTATAGTTTTTGGGACCCCAAACAGTGCAATAACATGGTTGAAGAAAAACAATGCAGTTGTTTGTCCTACGCTAGTAAATGTAGGCATCACTTTGGCCCATTTGGTAAAATAGTCGACTGCAACAATAATATAACCATGCCCCCCAGACAAAGGAGGGTTACAGGTCATGAAATAAATACCCCATTTTGTAAACGGTCCAGCAGAGACAACAGGATGCATTGGCACTAGAAGTTTGCGGATTTTACAATAAAAAATCTGGCATGCTTGAGAACTTCTGATTGCGAGGATACAATCTCGAAAAATATTAGGCCAAAAGTAACTGGTGAGGATTATCTTCTGCACGGTAGCATATCTAGATAAGTGCCCACCACAAGCCCCAGCATGACAATCATTTAACACTTTTTTGGCCTCCTTTTGAGTGAGGCACCTCCTTAAAATGGTATCAACACCACGACGATAAAGTGTATTGCCGACGATAAAATAATCTTTGGTTTGGTATCGAATACGTCGTTGTTCAGAGATAGAGGTATTAGGTTGAAAAGTTTGGGTTTGGAGATAAATGATGAAATATCCATACCAGGGATCAGATGATCCGATCAGAAACAAAGACTCTTCTGGAATAGATGGCTCCGACGTAGTTGCATTACTATTAGAGGGAAATTTAGAGAGAAGCTCAGCCAAAACTAAAGATTTCTTTGATTTGGATTTGACGAATTCCAAATCAAATTCCTGGAAAATGACGATCCATTTTGAATATTTCCCCCCCAGAAATTGACGTGATAAGATGTAAGTCATGGGGTTGCAATCTGAAACTATTGTTGTTTTTCGGAGCAGGATATAATGGCGAAATTTTTGGATAGCTTGAATAGCTGCCATGGCAAGATTTTCCACGTACGAGTACTTAACTTTTGTATCATTGAGATTACGAATCAAATAATAGATTGGATGTTCAATTCCATATTCTACTTGGACCAAAACCATAGTGATGGTCATTTCAGCCGCGGTGATATATAGGAAATAATCATTTTGATAATTTGGAGGATACATTAATGACACTTGGAAAAGATGGTCCTTGACAGCATCAAAAGAAGCTTACGCAACTTGGTCCCAATGGAAGGGAACCCCCTTTTTCAATAATTGAGTAAATCCTTTAGCCATTTCGGCATAGTTTGGAATGAACCTTCTCAGGAAGTTAGCCTTTCCTTGAAGTTTCCGTATCTGAAGTAAGTTTTATGGCGCAGGAAAATCAAGAATGGCCTGAACCTTCAGTGGGTCTATTCGAATTCCTTCTTTTGAGACTAATAATCTAAGCACTCGACTAGAATCAACACAAAACACACATTTATGTGGATTGAAGCATATCTTGTAGTGTCAGAAACGTAAGAAAATGGCTCTCAAATGTATCGAGTGATCAGTTCGATTTCATGAATGCGCTGGTAAATCATCTAGATATGGTTGAACAATGTGCTTGATTTTGTTGAAAGCATAATCCATTGCTCTCTGAAAAGTTTCCCCAACATTATTTAAACCAAACGGAAGTTTCTGATATGTGAATGTGCCCCAAGGACAGATGAATGTTGTCTTATGTTGGTCATCTGGGCGGATATTGATTTGATTGTAGCCGTAAAATCCATCCATGAACGAAAAAATCTCGCATCCAGCATAGTCGTCAATAATCTGGTCGATAAAGGGAGTAGGATAGTTATCTTTTGGACAAGCATGATTAACATCCCAATAATCGATGCACACTCTAATGGTTCCTTGTTTTTTCATAACAGGAACGATATTGGTAACCCACTCAGTTAGCGGAACAGGGTAAATGAATCCAACATGCAAAATTTTTTCAAATTCTGATTTGATGGCAGCGGCTTTCTTTGGATGAATAGGACGAAGCTGTTGATGCACTGGTTTGACATCAGGATACATATTAATAGTGTGTTCAACTATACTAGTATCTATGCCTGGAATTTCCTCGTAAGACCAAGGGAATACGCCACGAAATTCATGAAAAAGAGAGCGATATGAACCAAGTTCTGATGGAGAACAAGATACACTAACATGAATATTTTCTACAATGCCAAGTTTAGTCGATATATCGATAGAAATTGTTTCTTCAATATTAGATAAATTTTTCTCTGATTCGATTTCATTAATCGGAAATTAATTCTAAAAGAAAGTTTGAATGGATGGGTGATATAGTTCACTAAGATTATTTTCTTCATAATATGGAAGATGGGAACGATGATGATAATCTTCCCATGGTTCTCCTTCTCCCATCATTTCTTCCAAAATATTTTCATCTGTCAAAAATTTTGAGGAAAATGGATTAGATGGAGTTCCAAAATCTAATGAACGATCAACCCAAACACTCAGCAACGCTGATTTCGGATTTTCCACCCAAGCCAAATAAATTGATTTCTATTGTAGCTCAAGAGGGCTGAGCGGTAAAACATCATCCAACATAGAAATATCAGAATCACCCGTACTCTTCCTTAAGCCAGATAGAGTGGAAGAGATCATGTAGCAGGTATCTATACTTGAAATTTTTGTCGACGTCGCAGGCGGTGGTATTGCAAAGGTTCCCATAAGAGTGGAATCCTTTAAGATTCCTACACCAATTTTCTAGATTTCTAGTTGGGGTAAGTGAATATATGAAACACTTCCAGTTACCTATGAAGCGAAGGAAAACAAGGATAACTAATTAATGACTATGATTGTACCTTTATGTGGAAAGGAAATCATTCTGAATTATGTAGAAACAATGGCAATCATCGCATATACCCATGGTATTCCGAGTAAAATATTATAGTCAAGGGGTCCGTCAACAACCTCAACATCAATACTTACTGTTTTTCCCCCTAATTCAATTTGCAGGTTATTGATAATACCACAAGGTTTATATGTTCTTCCATCAAAAGCCTTCAATGTTGTTGATGATTGTGATCATCACGATGAGCCAAGTGACTTCCAACAGTTTAGAGACATAATGCACATAGATGCTCCCTCATCAATAATAGTGCAATGAACAAAGTGATTGAGAACATTTACTTGGATGGAGAATGCCAATTCTGCTGGTAATTGCGGCACATAGCCCGTATGATTAAAGATGACAAGATTAGAATCAGTTGGATCAATTCCACGAATGGCCGACAATAAAGCCTGCTTCTGGGAGGGACAATTTTGTAATACCTCAAGAGCAGACATAGCTGAAGGGGATTGACCCAAATCTTCAACTATATTATAATTTTGTGCAGCTCTCGCTCGAGGATTATATGTCGATTTATGAATTAATCCCTTTGGTAGATTAATTTTCAATTCAGGAATAACAAGAGGTGGTACTGATTCATTAGATGGATTTGTTGTCGAGGTAGTAGGTTGATCAGCGGTCGAACTACCATAATATTTGTTGAGTCCCAAATTTGCATCTTTTCCATACACTTTTCCATACCTTTTTCACTCACCTAAACCTCCCAAATTGTCAATATCATGTGCAAAAGGGTATCTAACATGGTTTTTAATTATATTTTTGTGTTTTCTATTTGATCTAGATTTTTTTCATTCAGCTGCGGAATCTTGCCACTTTCCGCAGCTGCTGCAACTTTCCGCAGCTATTTTGTGGAACTCTATGCTACAGGTGTCTACAAGGGAAACGAGCCACATGGGCAGGTCAGGAATGACGTGGACATGGTTCGTGTCCTATTGGTTCAAGCAAACTCATCCAAAGAAGCCGCGGTCAAAGGCGTCCACATGGAAGTCAACCATGAAGTTTCATGTCGGCCGGACTCTGTTTCGTGTCACATGAAGACCCATACGGCCGTTTCTAAGCCTGCGGAGGTTAAATCGACATCCGTACAGGGTTCTAGAGTCGAATTCAAGCATCCACCTCTCGTAGATTTACTTTCCAACACGGCCATGCTCCTATATCCGTGGACGTAGTGGTCTACGTGCTCTCCACTAGCATGAACTTTAGGAAACAGTTATAGTTTGTTGTTATATATATTGCGTTTGCATACGCATATGAAGTTAGTTGATGTTAGTGAATGTAGTCTCTGTTATCTTTTAATCTGCTCTGTAGTGATTACGCTGCACTTGTGCCGTAACACTACCATTCTGTAATGAACTGCTTTTTAATATGAGAAGACTCTGTTTTTCAACTTAATTCGTGTTTGAGGACCGTTACCAAGGCTGTGTAGAGGGCCCCTGCTCAGCTAAGGTTTTGTGTATTAGTGTATATTTCTCATTTCGTTTTTTTTAGAAATCATTGTATCATAATCCATCCATATGTTCATACTTTGCAGTTGTTTCATTTCTGTTTATACACTTCCATAATTTCCATTTCATTTCTGTCTTTCATGCTTTATGATTGTTAATCACTGATTAGTGTTTATGTTTTTCAGGTTTTAGATGGGCAGCCCAGGCATTTTTATAGCTTTTTGACTAATGACATGAAACTAACATTGTTCTGCTGCTAGTTTTCTTTCCATAGCTTTTGTTTAATTTCAGTCTTGCTTTGTTCATTTCAGTTTTGTTTTTCTGCTTCAGTAGTTAAAATTTAGACATACTAATCTGCTCATAGCATCTTCAGTTGCCTCCGAAAGCCACAGCTGGACTGATGGTGAGGGACTGCATTATGAAATGTGTAGTTTAGTATTAGTTTCTTTTCTGCAAATTTAGATATATTAAGCTGCTCATAGCATCTTCAGTTGCCTCCGAAAGCCACAGCTGGACTGATGGTGAGGGACTGCATTATTAAATGTGTAGTTTAGTATTAGTTTCTTTTCTGCAAATTTAGATATATTAAGCTGCTCATAGCATCTTCAGTTGCCTCCGAAAGCCACAGCTGGACTGATGGTGAGGGACTGCATTATGAAATGTGTAGTTTAGTATTAGTTTCTTTTCTCCAAATTTAGATATATTAAATCATGTATGACATCTTCAGTTGCCTCCGAAAGCCACAGCTGGACTGATGGCGAGGGATTGAATCATGAGTGTATGGTTTAGTATTAGTTTACTTTTTGCAAATTAAATATCAGTTACACAAGTTGTTTATGATTACTTCCGAAAGTCATAGCTGGTCTAATGATGAAGGGTCAGAAAATGAATTGATGTAATCTGATTTAGATTTATTTTGTTGCAATTTTGAATTTTCTTAAGCATAGTTTCTTTTGTGTTTAGTTGGCAGCAAGAATAGTTTGGTTTTCATGTTCACTAGTTTACTGTTTTGATTCATTAGATTAGCAGCACCTTTTCATTTCAGCAGTACACTTTTACTTTCTTTCAAGTCTTGTCATTGTAAATTTCAAATTTCTTTTTAAAGTTACAAGTTGGTAAATCATTATAGGGGATATCACTTCCTTGAACAAATATAACCAAACTTGTTTTCATTTTAGAATTTCCATTTCACCTTAGAAAAACCAAAAACGACAAAAAGTTAAGAAATAGGTTATCTTGCACATATAGTGCGCCGCACTTCATCGGCTTACGATTCCCGGATTGACAAATTAAATGCAGCAATTTAGGACACACTAAATTGACCAAACATTTTGGCGCCGTTGCCGGGGAAGTGTAACTAGGTAGCCAATTTCTTAAAAAAACACATAAAATCATAAAAGAAGGGAAAACTTGATAACTTCTTGAAGTATGCTCTCCTCTTGCACCTAGTGTGATCTGGAGGATCAGAAAAGAGAGTCATTGGTTTAGTAATTTCTTAAGTATGCTCTCTTCTTGCACTTAGTGTGATCTGGAAGATCAGAAAGAGAATTATTAGCCCAACTTTTAAAAAAATAAAAAATGACATGCATAGAGCAAGAGATTCTAGGGGAAGGTTTATAGCTAAAGCCAAGAGTTCGATTTTCATAAATCCATCTTCTTCAAGGCATAGACCAAATTCACCACCATCTACCCCTAGCCTTAAGATTTTTGGAAGTCAAGGAACAGTTGAATTAGAGGATTCTCCTATACCACCTACTAAAACCCACTTAGAAAACAAAGATACTTTCTCTCATCCTTCCTTGGTAGAAGAACTATAGGACTATAAGGACTCTAAAGAAACTATCATGGCAGAGGAAGTAATAAATAGAGGTGGAGGTAGAAGAGGAGGAGATAATGGAGATAACAATGGTGAAGGAAATGATGGTAGAAATAGGGATTTGTTGGGATTCCCTATAGTTGATGAGGAAACTCATGCAACAATGAAAAATATCTCACCATCTGTTCTCCCTAACTTTTATGGATTGCGAAGTGAGGATCCCGAAACATTTCTGTTTGAGTTTGAAGTTGTGTGCCGAACTTATGACTATATGGAAGATTCTCAAAAACTCAAACTGTTTCCTTCAACATTGAAGGGATCTGCTTTGAAATGGTTCATGGGATTAGCCACTCAAACTATCAGGACTTGGAATGAAATGAAACAAACATTTTTTGATAGATACTTGGACTATTGTATGCCCACCAATCACAAGGATGAGGTATTCAAAATGATGCAAAAAGAAGATGAAAATTTGGAAGACTTACTTGAAAGATTTCAATACAACTTGAAAAGAGCAAAGATGAGCAACTTAGATGATGAAACCTTGAAAGCCCTCATATTAAAAGCCAATAGAGATGAATGGATAGATATTTTAAACATGATGGGGAAAGGAGACATTTCTCAACTTCCACTTCGTGACATAACAGAACTATGTGTCCATCTCTCAAGAGGAAAATCTAAAACAGAAAAAGGGCCTAGGGATCCTTCTCTTATTAGGGCTAAAAAATCTGCAACTGGATCAGTAAGTAGGGTAGAGATTGGCAATATGCTTGATGAATTCAAAACTGATATCTTAGGGAGCCTTAGTGAACAACTAGACACCCTTAAAATCCAAAACAAGCAGAAAGCAGAAACAGATGCCTTAGCCATATTTTGTCCGAAATGTAGAAAGAAACATGCTTTAAGGGAATGTCCCTTGGATGCAAAAGTTGTAGAAACATGTATGATTTGCTCAGAAAATCATGAGATCAAGGATTGTCCTTCAATCCCTGGACTCAAAGCCGTTTTTCAAGAAGATCCAAATTCAATAGAATCTCTCTGTTTTGTCGCAAGGAGACCTTGGCAGGGACAACAATCTCAAGGGTTTAATAACCCTATGAATCTTCAAACCCCACCAAATTGGAATCCTTGGCAACAACCTTGGCCCCAACATTAGAATTCATATCAGCCATGGGTACAGGGGATGCAAAATCCTTATGGGAGATTTTCTCAATTTTATCAATATCCTCCATCTTTTCAAAATCAACAAGCTCCACAATTTCCAAGCCCAAATCCACAACTTTCATTGCCATTTCCACAACAACAACTTTCTCAACAAAATACAAATCCTCAACTCATGCTCCCATACCAACAGAAGACAAATCAACTTCCAGCTCAGCCATTGCCAAATCCTAACAATAAGAATCCTCAAACTACTTATATGGTAGAAGGACAACAATTTCCTACCTATATGATTGCTCCTCTCAACGATGTACAACTCAGATCTGGTAGAGTTTTAGAAAAACCTTCTATAGACATTCAAGAGCAAGATACCTCTGAGGAGGACTCTCTTCAAGTCAATAAGGGTTCTGAGGAAGAATCTCTTCAAAATTCAAAAAAGAAAAAAGAAAAAGAAAAGCTAGCATCCACAACTCCTATAGTTGAGCAACCTGTATCTTCATCTACACCTCCTTTTCCGGAAAGACTACAAATTGATAAGGGGGTGAAAAAACAAATTTTGTTGCCTAACTATGACTTTCTAGATGAATTGAAGAATGTTTGTATCAAGATTCCATTGCTACAAGCCATTCGAGAAATTCCTATTCTAGCAAAAACCATAAAGGAGTTGAGTTTCAAAAGACCAGGAAGGAAGCTAAAAGACACAAGAAGAATCCACCCGGTAGGAAAGATTGCAGACATTATGATGGGAAAAATTACCATGCAGAAGTATGTAGATCCAGGAAGTCCAATTGTCAAGACACATATAAATGGGATAGAAATTCCAAACACATTGATCGACTTAGGGGCTGCTATCAACATTATGAGTAGACAGACTATGGACCAGCTAAAACTTCCTAACCTTCTTTTTACACCTACTTTACTGCAACTTGCAGATCGATCCATTATTAAACCATATGGTGTATTAGAAGATATTTCAGTCTCCTTAGATTCTTGGGAATATCCAGTAGATTTTATGATTTTGACTCCCAAGAATAATCTAGGAGGACATCCAATTATCTTAGGAAGACCTTGGCTAGCCACAGCTGATGCTTTTATTAGTTGTAGATCTGGAGACATGTACATTTCAAATGGTAATTCGACAAAGAAATTCAATTTGTATCCTCCAGCAAGAGCAATCACAGAAATAGGAGACAATGAATGGGTCGATGATGAGAACACTATACAACCTATCTTTACCATTTCCGAAATTAGTGAGGATAGTCAAATTCTGAACACATTAGAAAATTTTGAGATATCTTCAGAATATGACCCCACACAATTTCAGTTGGAATCTGACATAGAATATTTATCATCAAGACAAATGTCTCTTTACTCTATGGAAGAGTTTGGTAATTCTACTATTGAGATTTTTCCAGAAAAGACATTGAATATCAACAAACATTTGGAGAAATCACAACAAGAAGAACTAACCAGAATCTTGCAAAAACATTCTACCGCATTTGCATGGGAGTATACTGACATGAAGGGTATTGATCCTAAGACTTGCATCCATCATATCTATATTGAGGAAAACAGTAGACCAATCAGACAACCTCAAAGAAGGATGAATCCAAATCTTATGGAGATAGTGAAAGAAGAGCTCCAAAACTTCTCAATGTAAACTTCATTTATCCAATTTCAGATAGCCGATGGGTTTCTCCTTTGGTTATAGTACCTAAAAAGAATGGTAAATGGAGAGTATGCATTGATTATAGGGAGTTGAACAAAGCAACTTTGAAGGATCACTTTCCTTTGCCTTTTATTGATCAGGTATTAGATACATTAGCAGGTAAAAAGTACTTTTAATTTTTGGATGGTTTTAGTGGCTATAATCAAATTCAGGTAGCACCTGAAGATCAAGATAAGACCACATTTACTTGTCCATGGGGAACTTTTGCCTACCGAATGCTTCCTTTTGGGTTATGTAATGCACCTGCAACATTCCAAAGAGCAGTACTAGGAATTTTTTCTGATCTAATCCATGATTGTGTAGAGTTTTATATGGATGATTTTACAGTTTATGGTAATTCATTTGAAGAGGCATTAGAAAATTTGGAAAAAGTTCTTATAAGATGTAAAGAAACAAACCTTTCATTAAGCCATGAAAATGCTTTATGATGTTTACTGAAGGGATTGTTTTAGGACATCATATTTCAGGAGATGGGATTAAGGTTGATAGATCAAAAGTTGAAGTCATCTCCAAGTTGCCTATTCCAAATTGTCAAAGAGATGTTAGAAGTTTTCTAGGATTTACCGGTTACTATAGAAGATTTATAGAAAACTTCACTAAAATAGCATCTCCACTCTTCAAGTTGCTTACAAAAGACTGTGAATTTAAATGGGATCCTGATTGTCAATCCGCTTTTGAAACTTTGAAAACAAGAATATCTCAAGCACCTATCTTGAGAGGACCAAATTGGAAACTTCCTTTCCATATTTCTACAGATGCTTCAGATACAGCTCTTGGAGCTGTGTTGGGTCAAAAAGATTTAATTCCTTATGCCATTTATTACACCAATAAAAATTTGACTCCCACAGAGTTGAATTATACTGTGACTGAAAAAGAGTTCTTAGCTGTTGTTCATGCAATTAATAAGTTTAGACATTACATAACAGGCTATGAAACTTTTATTCATACTGACCATTCTGCAATTAGATATTTAATGAACAAACCTGTTGCTAATGGCAGAGTGACAAGATGGCTTTTACTTTTGCAAGAATTCAATATTACTGTGTTGGATAGACCAGGAAAACAGAATACAGTAGCTGATTTCTTGTCTAGGATTCAGAATACTAAAGAAGATTCTCCTGTAGAAGATAAATTTCCCGATGAATACTTGTTTGCAGTAACTATTAAGACCCCTTGGTATGCAGATATTGCTAACTATTTGGTTACAGGGAAACTACCTTCACATTTATTTCCAAGAGAAAAACGAAAGATTATTCAAGAGAGTTCAAAATATTCATGGATTTCTAACGAATTGTTTAAAACAGGGCCAGATCTTGTGATCAGAAGATGTGTCAGGGAAGATGAAATGCCCGATATTCTTAAGGCATGTCATGATGAACCATGCAGCGGACACTTTACAGACAAAAGGACGGCCTATAAAATCCTCTCTTTAGGATATTATTGGCCTTCCCTCTTCAAAGATGCAAAACAATATGTCAAAAGGTGTGACAGCTGCCAAAGAGTAGGGAAACCTACCCTTTCAAATGAAATTCCATTGCAAACACGGGTACTCATTGAACCCTTTGAAAAATGGGCTTTAGATTTCATTGGACCTATTAATCCACCATCTAAGCAAAAGAAGTATATATTGGTTTGTACTCATTATGTTACTAAATGGGTAGAAGCCAAAGCATTAGTATCTGCTACTGAAAATTCAGTTGTTCATTTTCTTTATGAGGATATTTTTACTCGCTTTGGTGTTCCAAGAGAAATTGTGACAGATCGGGGGAGCCAATTCACATCCAATTTGGTGGAGAAGTTGATGGAAGAATAAAAAATCAAGCACAGAAGATCTACTCCTTACCATCCACAAGCAAATGGTCAAGTGGAGTCCACAAACAAAGTTCTTGAAAGTATCATCACCAAAACTGCTCATCTACATAGAAGAGATTGGGCAGAAAGGCTTCCAGAAGCCTTGTGGGCCTACAGAACTACATGGAGGAATACAACAGGACATTCTCCCTATGAACTTGTTTATGGGAAAGAAGTCTTGCTCCCCATTGAATTCCAAGTCAAGACCTTCAAGATAGCAGTTCAGTTGAGGATGGACTTATCAGAAGCCCAAAAGCATAGAATGGAGCAATTGAATGAGCTAGATGAGATCAGACAAGAAGCAATTCTAAGAACTGATCTAGTTCAATATCAAAGAACTAAGTGGCATGACAAATATATCAAATAGAAGAAGTTTCAAGAAGGAGATTGGGCATTGTTATTTGACTCCAAGTTTAAAGATTTTCAAGGGAAATTTCAGACTCATTGGCTTGGGCCATATGAGATTGACAAGATCTTTAACAATGGAGCCGTAAGAATCAAGACCATTGATGAGTTTCAAACTCCTCTTATTGTGAATGGCCATAGATTGAAAGTTTATCATAAGCCACTCTCTAAAGAGGATTTTGTCAAGATTTTTCAAGAAAGTTCTGCAATCAGGCTGGTACATAAGAATTCTTCTTCTCCACCAGCCTAGCTTTTGTTTTTCACTTAAAAAAAAATAAAAAATAAAAAAAAATAAAAAATAAAATGGTATAAGCCTGAAAACCAATCATTGATTGGTAGTCTTATGCAGAAAATATAGGGTGAAAATCAGGGACACCTGACACTCTCTATTTTCCAAAAAAAAAAATCTCTCTTTCATTTCATTTCATTTCACCACCCACTCCATTTCATTCCACTTCATTTCATTTCATTTCACTTCATTCCACTTCATTTCTTCCATTCCATCAATAAAAATCTTTTTCATGACCATTTCCATCTGGCCATTTGTCATTTGTTCATTTATATTCAACCAAGTAATAGTTGTGTCAGTTTCCGCAGCTGACATCTGTTTCCGCAGCTGACTCCAGTTTCCGCAGCCAGAAGCAGATTCCGCAGCTACTACTCTGTTTTCAAAGAGAATGTACAGTCAGTTGTTATTTTCATAATTATGAAATAAAATGTAGGAGAGAGGATCAATGGAACATTCAAGACACCAATGGAGATCAATCAGCTGAAGACCAAGGGCAAAAGCAAGGATTCCAAAGGTATGAATAAAGTTTATTTCAAATAGTATTGAAAAACACATTTTTATATAGTTTTAAACCATGAGCTCTACCCATTACGCGCAATGATTATATTGATAGTCCCGTAACCTGTCACGATCTCCATGTTATCCTCTTGCATTCATTCATAAACGGTTTCATCATTGAAATTCCGATTCTCACTCATGTTCCAATATCCCACCGGAGATAATGAGACGTATTTGAGTTGACAAAGGACTCTTACAAGCCGCATAACTTCATAACCGTTGATTGAAACGTGTTCATATTTATTACACAGCCACCAAAATTCAAAACGAGGCCGAATGTATTATACTTTTTTAACCTCTTTGTCGTGTCTCTGTCGTGTTTACAAAACCCCACTCTACTCATTCTCACTCCCTGTTTCACTCCATTTCGTTCCTTTTGCTCATTCTCACTCCCGTATATCTACCCACAGTCTTACTCCATTCCGTTCATGGTGCTCATTTCCATTCTATGATACATTCCCACAGTCATTGTGCTCGATCCTGTGTATTCAGTCATTCCATTTCCACTTAAACCCTCACAGAGGAAAATTAGTGAAGCACAGAAAAGTGAAATGGGTAAGTTGCTAAGGGCAGAGCCGGAAGGACCAAAGTTTATAGAGGGATATCCGCAAGCAAAAGAGATATTGAAGAAAGCTAAATGGCTGTGTTTTATTCAGAAATTCAGAGGTTACCACAAAGAAGTTACGAAAGCGTTTGCAAGGTCATTTGATGGCTCGGAAGCAGAAGTTGGAGACCTCAAGTTTTCGGTTAATGAAGCATCAATAGCAACAGCCACATAACTTCTTCAGGAGGGAGAACGTTGGTTCAAAAATAAAAGCATCAGTGATGAGGCATGGAGAACAATTCTACGAAATCAAGGTATGGATATCACTGTTTTTAAAAGAGGAATCCCTGTGCATGCAATAAAAGAAGAATGGGCCACTTTACTACTAATTTTTCAGAAATTTATTACATGTGAAGGTCGTTTTGGGTCTATGTACATGTACCATACCAGGCTATTGATGAATTTTCTAGAAAACCAAACTCTCAATCTCCCTTATTTTCTATTCAATAGCTTGAAGAAAATGGCTGTGACTGTTCAAAAACACTTAGGAGATGTAGAGCCTCATCTTTATCACCACGGCCTTATAAAAATTCTGATTGAAAAGGAGCTAAAAGAAAGAAAAGATACATGGGAACAATTCCTAGTTAGAAACTTCTTTGAAGAACCTCAGGAAATTCCTGAAGGTAGTTCAATTAGAAGGAGTAGAAGAAAAAGAATGAATGTTGAAACCCAAATTACTCCTGCTCAGGAAATTCCCGCAGCTAGCACAGCAAAAAGAAGTAGAAGGAAAAGAACAATAGATGAAATCCAAAATACTCCTACTACTTCTATGAAAAGAACTGATAGGGAAGAGAGATTGGTAAAAAGGAAGAAGAAGGAAATCAAGGCTAAGAAGCCAATAATACCAAAAGGGAAAGAAATTATTGAGGCTGTCCATAAAACTCCTTCTTCTAAAGAAGAAGATCATCAAATACTATCTGAAAGATTAGTTTATCTTCAAAAACAGTCATCTATATCCAAGAAGGCAGAGACAGGAAAACAAGAACAAAAGGGTAGTGTACCACAACATGTGAGGAGAAGCAGCAGGCTTAAGGGAAAATTGAGAAAAACACAAATTAAGGGTCCTCATTTCATTGATTTGGGTGAGGAGACATCTGAACAGTCTCCAACTGACCATAGTCCATTTCAGTCAGTTAGTGAACCCGATTCCTTTCATTCCCAATCAGACAATGAGCATACTCCATCTTATTCTCAGCAAAACATTGATGTAAGCCCTCCTCGGCCAGATTTTGAACATAATTCTCCTTTACAACATTTTGGGGACAGCCCAATGAAAATGACACCGGAAGTAGACCCCAAGCAGTAGGAGGTATATGACTATATAGAATCCTTGGAAAAGGCAGCCACAGGTCCAAGTACCTCTTCCATTCAGCCTCATACATTGCAGGATGATTTAGTTCAATCATTAAAACAGGAAATTTTTGAGCTGGAGCTTTTAAATCGGCACATCAAAAATGAAAATGAAACACTGAAAGAACAAGGCAAACTGGACAAGATCATCCATGATAATACTATGTTACATTTGGGAATTTGGAAAAATAAGAATAAGAAATTGAAAAGGAAATGCCAGAGATTGAGCAGAGCACTTGTGAATATCAAATTTAGGTGCTTAATGAAGAAACCCAGAATGATGGCAGTACCAAAGAAGAAGAGAAGGGGATTGGATGTGCTGGCTGAAGTATCAAGGCACATGAACCGAACAAAGAGTATCAAAATTTTGGTTGCATGAGGACATGCAACACCTTCACAGTGGGGGTATGTTGAGTCCCAAATTTGCATCTTTTCCATACATTTTTCCATACCTTTTTCACTCACCTAAACCTCCCAAATTGTCAATATCATGTGTAAAAGAGCATCTAACATGGTTTTTAATTATATTTTTGTGTTTGCTATTTGATCTAGATTTTGTTCATTCAGCTGCGGAATCTTGCCACTTTCCGCAGCTGCTGCAACTTTCCGCAGCTATTTTGTGAAACTCTATGCTACAGGTGTCTATAAGGGAAACGAGCCACATGGGCAGGTCAGGAATGACGTGGACATGGTTCGTGTCCTATTGGTTCAAGCAAACTCGTCCAAAGAAGCCGCGGTCAAAGGCGTCCACATGGAAGTCAACCATGGAGTTTCATGTCGGCCGAACTCTGTTTCGTGGCATATAAAGATCCATACGGCCGTTTCTAAGCCTGCGGAGGTTAAATAGACATCTGTGCAGAGCTCTGGAGTCGAATTCAAGCATCCACCTTCTGTAGATTCACTTTCCAACACGGCCATACTCCTATATCCGTGGACGTAGTGGTCTACGTGCTCTCTGCCATCATGAACTTTAGGAGACAGTTACAGTTTATTGTTATATATAGAGCGTTTGCATACGCACATAAAGTTAGTTGATAGTTGATAGTTGATGTTCGTGAATGTACTCTGTTATCTTTTAGTCTGCTCTGTAGTGATTACGCTGCACTTGTGCCGTAACACTACCATTCTGTAATGAACTGCTTTTTAATATGAGAAGACTCTGTTTTTCAACTTAATTCGTGTTTGAGGATCGTTACCAAGGCTGTGTAGAGGGCCCCTGCTTAGCTAAGGTTTTGTGTATTAGTGTATATTTCTCATTTTGTTTCTTTAGAAATCATTGTATTATAATCCATTCATATGTTCATACTTTGCAGTTGTTTCATTTCTGCTTATACACTTCCATAATTTCCATTTCATTTCTGTCTTTCATGCTTTATGATTGTTAATCACTGATCAGTGTTTATGTTTTTCAGGTTTTAGATGGGCAGCCCAGGCATTTTTATAGCTTTTTGACTAATGACATGAAACTAACATTGTTCTGCTGCTAGTTTGCTTTCCATAGCTTTTGTTTAATTTCAGTCTTGCTTTGTTCATTTCAGTTTTGTTTTTATGCTTCAGTAGTTAAAATTTGGACATACTAATATGCTCATAGCATCTTCAGTTGCCTCCGAAAGCCACAGCTGGACTGATGGTGAGGGACTGCATTATGAAATGTGTAGTTTAGTATTAGTTTCTTTTCTGCAAATTTAGATATATTAAGCTGCTCATAGCATCTTCAGTTGCCTCCGAAAGCCACAGCTTGACTGATGGTGAGGGACTGCATTATGAAATGTGTAGTTTAGTATTAGTTTCTTTTCTGCAAATTTAGATATATTAAGCTGCTCATAGCGTCTTCAGTTGCCTCCGAAAGCCACAGCTGGACTGATGGTGAGGGACTGCATTATGAAATGTGTAGTTTAGTATTAGTTTCTTTTCTTCAAATTTAGATATATTAAATCATATATGACATCTTCAGTTGCCTCCGAAAGCCACAGCTGGACTGATGGCGAGGGATTGAATCATGAGTGTATGGTTTAGTATTAGTTTACTTTCTGCAAATTAAATATCAGTTACACAAGCTGTTTATGATTACTTCCGAAAGTCATAGCTGGTCTAATGATGAAGGGTCAGAAAATGAATTGATGTAATCTGATTTAGATTTATTTTGTTGCAATTTTGAATTTCCTTAAGCATAGTTTTTTTTTTTTTTTTTGTTTAGTCGGCAGCAAGAATAGTTTGGTTTTCATGTTCACTAGTTTATTGTTTTGATTCATTAGATTAGCAGCACCTTTTCATTTCAGCAGTACATTTTTATTTTCTTTCAAGTCTTGTCATTGTAATTTTCAATTTGCTTTTAAAGTTACAAGTTGGTAAATCATTATAGGGGATATCACTTCCTTGAACAAACATAACCAAACTTGTTTTCATCTTTAGAATTTCCATTTCACCTTAGAAAAAACCAAAAACGATAAAAAATTAAGAAATAGGTTATCTTGCACATATAGTGCGCCGCACTTCATCAGCTTACGATTCCCGGATTGACAAATTAAATGCAGCAATTTAGGACACACTAAATTGACCAAACAATATTTATTCCTCGTCGACACCAAAATATCTTGCGAAGGTTTTGTAGTGGATAACATTAACACATGGGAACTAGGAGCTGGATCTGTAGCAACCAAATTTGTGTCTGGATTTGGGAATGGGTATGTCATCACAGCTGATGCATTGGAAGTATTGATGATTTTTGAGACTTCAGCATGGTGAGGACAATCCCTAACAAAATGTTCCTTGTTACAGATTATGCATGGATAACGAGTTTTTCGTGGTCCTGACGGTTGATGAGATGATCGTTCCTATGGGTTAGAAGTTTGCTTTTTCTTTGGTTTCCCCTTTTTCTTACTTCCTGGTTGCTTGTCACTTTTGCCTTTGTCAAATGACACGACATTAATTTTGGAAGTAGGAGCAGTGTGTGTTTGCAGTTCCTATGAAGCCATCTCTGGGATGAGAGTCCTTTATTTGAGGAGGAACATTGAAATTATATGGCGGCGCATTTGATATTTTTTCATAGAGCGTGATGGCTGAGTGTAAATCAAGTCTAAATATTGGGCACGAGCGATAGCTTGCTCTTCTATGACAATGCCACCTTTAGCCACATCCTCAGTTATAGATGGTAACAGGGAATTTATGAACCATTCAGCAAGAAGCTGATCAAGAACAAATTTCTTAACCATTCGTCGACAGCGATGCCACTCATGAATATGATCTGAGATGTGAGTAACATTAGTTTTTTTGAAATTGGTCAAGAGTTTCGTTCCAGTTTCGTATCTGATCGGTAACTGGAAATGGTTCAAAAATACAATAGCTAAGGCAGTGAAATTATCGAAAGAAGCTCTAGGTAATTCAATGTACCATTTAGTTGCCGTACTTGTGAGCGTTCGCTAGAAAAGGCGTAATCGAACAAAATAATCATTTAGGGAATTTGATGAACACCATAAATGATAAGTCATAACATGATTTGATGGATCTTCTCCAGGGTTTCCATTGAATTTAGGAATGTCGGAGGGTAATTTATGTGGTATCACTGACCACAAAGGAGCATAATTGATAGGATCATTGGTTAACAAGTTTAAATCCAGTAATTCCAAGGTTGCAAAAAAAGGAAACTGTCTATTAAGGTCAGGTTGAGCATAGCCAAGATATGATGGAATTGCTTGGGCAATAGGTCTTTGAGCACTAGCATATGGGATTTTATGTTGGTAACCCAGATAGGGGTTGTTTTGCATAGAAAACGCTTGAGAGTTCTGTTGACCAAAACCTGGATATGGTACTTGTTGATATAAAGTTTGAGGAATTTGCACTTGTGGCTACCAAGGATTTTGTCCACCAATGAAATAACCCAAATTAGTGTAAGTTGGATTCGATTTATATGCATAACCAGATTGCGTTTGTGACACCCCATAAAATGGTACACCAGCTTATGAATATATAATTCCTAATACAGGTTGTTGTAAATTAACCAAATGATTTTGAGTCTGTGGACCCAACATTTGATGATATTGAGTTGAAGAGCTTGCCTGATAAAGTTGTTGTACAAGATTTTGATTCTGTAACGGGGGTATAGATGTATTAACAAGCGGTAATGAAATGGGTGTAACAGGTTGAATTGGTTGATACAATTGGACAAATGTTTGTGGTTGGATAGCCAAAGTGGGATGCCATTGACAAACATTCATGTCAACATTAGTTTGACCAAAATGTGACTGAGTATTGTCACATTGGGTGACCATAGGTTTCCTCCCAGCATAAGGAGGATAATAAGATGGAAAATATTGTTCCCCGAATGTTGGGAGTCTAGTTGATATGGTACTTAAAGGAATTGACCCATAAGGACTGACTTGATATTGCCTTGATGATGGATGTAATGATTCAAGTCATTCAGTACTAACTATAGGACTACCCGTTAAAACACCAGATGATGACATTGCTAAAGACCATGGTCTTGAAGATTGACCAGAGAAAGTGCCAGACAATGATTTGTAGCCTGTTGGGACCGAAGGGACACCATGCAAATATGACTCTAGTGAGGTTGTGAACATCGACGGAGTAGCAAGGGTAGGAGCTGATGTAATTGGAACAGCAGACCCAAATGAAGATGTCAATTCATACATGGTTGTTTGACCAAATTTATACTCTCTGAAATCAATGGGAGATTGAATGGAAATAGGATTAAAAAAAGCAGATGGAAACGATTGAGGAAAAGACTGGTACAGGTAAAGGTCTCCACCAAAATGGGTTTGACTTAAAGGTGTATCAGGTTGTGGGATTTCTTCAATCACAATTAAACCAGGAGGAAGAAATTCACCGTCAGGCCCAAAATATATTTCAGATGGTTGACTATGTGATATAGGAGTTTTAGTGGCTACATATATTTGTGGAGTGAACAAGGTAGGAACAACTTCGATTGTTCAAGATTCATATTTTCTGGCAAAGAAGAGACAAGATCTGGATCAATTTGTGATTGAACAACGTCAGGTACAGGAGATATGGTCTCAACAATTGAATGGATCGTGACCACGGGTAGCTATGAAGACTTCGTTTCAACAACAGTAAATGAACTGGGAGGTGTGGAAACAATTTGAGCTAACTCTAGTTTAAATGATGATGTTTTTCCAGAGGTATGAATTGTACTTTATTCGGAAGATCATGATCACCTTCGCCTACCAGAAGTAGCTTCCGATGGTAAATATCATTTTAAAGCTAATCTACGTGAATGGCGGGGGGTAGGATTGTGTTCTTCCATGATTACTGATTTATTTTATCCAAAAACAAAAAAAACAAAAAGAGGATAATGCTAGGCAAAAGGGTTTACCAAGAAATTTTGAACTGCAGAATACCTCCTGGTGAACCAAGAAGTATGGGCAGGTAATCTCCTTGAATGTTGTGTTCAGTGCATCACAATTTCAGGGCGGCTGACTCGGTTCAATATGGATGGATAGCACCTAAAATTTTTCCTCCCAAATATACCTAAAGGTACGTGGAGGCCCAAGTCCGTATTAGTGCTATCTGATGTGAAACCGCACAGTGAGAGCACCCCTTTATACTTATCATACTGTAACACTGCCCGATATACCCAAAAGTACGTGGACAAGCTACGATATACTTACGTACGTGGAGTGAGGTATCACACTTTCAATGTATCACAGACAAGTTAACGACAATTGCTATGTTTTACGATGCCAAAACACATCTCTAGCCTAGACCTTCTAAATATTATCGTTAATGTTCCAAAGCGTTGTTAAGTAAATTGAGATTTATTTTATGTTGATCTTGCTTAACAATTTTCCTTTCAGGTCCACCACGATGATGTATATAAAATTCCTAAAATGCAGCTAAAAATGATAAAAAAAAACTTTCACTTTCAGCTTTTTCAATGAAGAAACTAGCTCCTAAGGTAAGAGAACGCTAGTTTTTTGGAAAGAGAGTAAATAATTTGAGAGCAAACAAATCAATGAGAAAAAACAAAATCAATGAATCTCAAACTAAATGCAGATTTCCTAATGTTCCTTTTGCAAAAAACACACAATCCTACATGCAAATGCAAGTTTTTATTTTCAGTTTCCTTAATGTTATAAATGAAAAAGAAACTAGGTGCACTAGATCAATAATCGAAATGCTTTTTACTTTCGAGAAACGAAGAATACAAACAACAATTTCTCTTTTGAAGGAAAAACGAGGATTTCAACAATAATTTCTCCTATCAAGAAAATGAAGATTTTATGACAATTTCCTATTTTGAAAGCGTACAATTCATAATGCGACCATAAAAAATAATTTGAAATAAACTTGTCAATGATAAAGAATTTTTTTTTTAAAACAAAATTGCACAAATTTTCAGTCAAAGGAGGAATAATTATATAGATTTATTGGTAGATTGAGCATCAAACTTTTCAGAACACAGCAAAAAACAAAACTGAAGCAAGTTGCAAAGCCAGATTCAAGGGAATTTGGTCCCTTTCAGGAGCCAATGCAGTCTCCAAAGGGAGACAACGCTCTGCAACGCAGGCTTGGAAGGGAGACAACGCTCTGCAAAGCACTGTGCCCTGACTAAGGGTGGATTAGGCACAGTAAACAAAGCAAAAGCTACTATTTGGCTCACTAAATTTGCAAATTAAGCTCTAAAAAAATCTAATATTTATGTGTAATAGCTACTGGGTGGATTTAGAAAGAAAATCAAAGACTAAAACACCTAAAACTAAGAGAAATTCTCCCCAGCGGAGTCGCCAGTTTGTTGGGCTAGAATTGTAATCTATGGATAAATTACACTTCCCTAGATAGGTATTAGTCTAGGAAAATAGGTGAAATAATATACTACCATTTCTCCTAACTCAAAACAGATACATAGAGAGGATTGGAGGCTTACTTCTTTCAGTTGCTTCCAAATGGCTCCTTTCTGTCGCTTCCACTACAGCTTAAAATTCAAGCGGTTTGTGAGTTGAATGCTTCCTGCAAGAAAGAACACTGAAACAACAAAAGATGCAATAATTTAGATATCTATTCAAGCTAGTTGGCTAAATCAGTTAAGCATAAACTACATTCATCAACCAAGATCTTACAACATGGAAAATCAAAGTTAACATAGATGCATGTAGGGAAAAACAAGAAGTACTATTTATTGATGATAGAAGGAGAGCTTACAACCTAGTGATTAATTTGAAGTGACCTTCTAGCATAGTTCCCAAGTCTCATCACAACATAATTCTCTCCAGCAACAGCTCCACAAATCAAACTCTTAATTGAAAATTCTCCAGCATTTCTCTACTCAAATTCTTCCTCCTCAAACACTTAGATATATGTTCAATTTATAGATGAATTGTAGGTTGTTTTGCAATCAATAACTTTCCAAAAATAGGCAAGACATGTTTCCATTCATGTAGATGTCAAATGGACACTTGGATTTGAAGCTTGACACATGTGAACTCTTCTAGAAGGCACTGGCCAAGTGGAGATTTCGGAACAATGAGAATTTCGCTCCCAATGTGACCAACGCACCTTTGAATGTCGGGAAGTGCTTTGCAGAGCAGACTTGCATGGGGCTACCTGCATATGCAATGCACTTAGGTCCCTTAGAGCCTATGTTGGTGATCTCTCATATGCTAAATAATAAGCTTCAAACCATGGAAACCTTTTCTTGATGAAAGTCTTGTTTGATTTATTTTGTTTCTTGTCTTAGAGCATATAGCAACTGAGATGATAGGGAATGATAGACCCTTTATCATTGGTCCTGGAGATGATGCCCAGTTAACCAGGTCATTGGGAATGGTGCCCAAATTGACCTATAAAAGCTCTGCAAATGCACTCAATTATATGGAAGGTAGTTCAACAAGGGCAAACAAGTTTTTTATAGGGTCCAATTATTCTAGACATGTAATCTAGACTTCAGAGACTTTGAAATGGGCTCGAGAAAATTGCTAGCAACCTTGTTTTCTGCATATTGGAGCTTCATCATAGACATATTGGTTTTGCTTCACCTTTGTAGCACAATATGTGGCCATGGCGAACACACTATTCTCTAATGCATCAGCATTTATCCTTTTTAATAACTCATTATCACCTTAATTTTTGTTGAATCAATATATTTGTCAAGAGTGCTCCTTTGCCCCAGATTTGTATGTTTTAAAATGGATGTCTTAGACCATATATTTGAATTTTTTTGCATTTAGGGGCAAGTGAAGCACATCCTACATCTCGATGGGTCCATACATTCTCAATAATCATTTTTCTAATGGATCCTTTATTTCTATGAGTGTTAAGCAGAGCTCGGCTGATGGTTCTCCTACATGTGTGGACATATTTGTCTCTACATTAGATGATGTGATTAGTGACCACGAGACAAATTGTTGGTTATTATAATTAGACTCTCAGCATACTAGATTCCCATATCTTGGAATTATGTATGACCCAGGGTAATTGTGAGGTATCTATGCATTTCATTTGAAGTGGGGATTTCACCAGTGGCTATCCAGAATTGATGTACACTGTCTTCAAAATTTTTAGATTAAACCTTGATTTTGGCATCATAAGGACCTCTCATTATATGGGAAGTTGACAAGGTTTTGAAAAATATTCTATGCCTCACACATTTATTATGTATCATGTTGGTTTCCTAGTAAGACTAAATTTTAGCATCTAGAGCATATCATGCAACCATACATGTGGTCAAATTATGGTGGGAAGAATAATATTCCACAAGGATGGGGTGGCTCATCCCTCGCTCGACATCTTGGAAAATAAAATTGTGACATCAAGAATATTTTGCAGGGAATCAGGGTGGAGATTTGGTCAGTCCTTGCAGTAGTATCAACCACAAATTCTTTAACCATTGTTGCTTTAGCAGAATTTTTTAGCTCCAACTTTCAATGCAATATGAAATATCGGTTGGTCTAAAAGAGAGGTGAGCACACAAATTACATATTTTCTAATCTGTTTAGAAGGATAATCAGGACCAATATTTATTTATCCTTCAATGCAGGGCTACTAGTGTGCTCCCTTGATTGGAAATTGTAGCCATCTTGTCCACTCTTCATGTTGGACATTGGGTTCAACACTCCCCATGTGTTTCGTGACATGGACTAACCGCCTCTTGTGGATCCTAACTATGTAGATTTTAGCGGAGACTAACACCTGTGGGTTTTGGTCTAACGACAATTGTGATTCCAAAAAGTGGTTTCAGAGTGACAAGTCTCGAGTTCAAAACTCACCCGGCTCACGTTGGTGGGGATATTGATGGAAATTGGGTTCAATGCTCCCCGTGTGTTTTGCGACATGGAATAACTACCTCTCGTGGATCCTAACTTTGGAGATTGTAGCGGAGACTAACGCTTGCGGGTTTTGGTTTAACAAAAATCGTGATTCAAACACTTCCTTCATTGTATTTGGCAATGATTAAGTTTATTTTTGAGCAAGAAGTTAGTAATTTTCCACCTTTTTTTCCATGTGGTGTGATGAGGTACATCACTAGCTTTTAACTGAGGGTGCATTATTGATAAGAGATGCTCAAAATTTAGATTCGGTAACCTATATAGGCTTTATTTCTACATTGCTAGTCTTACAGAAAAGGATACTGATATAAGCTCCATTGCATATATGCTTCCACCTTTTGGTTTGATGTTTGTAGATACTTTTATCTATATATAAGACATATTTTGACAAAAAAAATTAATAATGGGTGACCTAGACTAAAATTTTCTTATGTTCTTACATTCTTCAACTATGTTGGAGCATAAAAAGAATGACAGTCACTATAAAAATATGCATACCATCAAGATTAGAGATTGGATAAGCCAGTGCAAACAAATTCATTGCCATGGAGCACATGGTTTTGTATTGGGATAATAAGGTATTGTATATAATAAGTTGAAAGGAGTACCATGTTTGCTTTGATTGCATAGCTCCTAATCTAGTTTATCTTAGCTTGAAAAACTTGTTAGATGGGACTATGATAAGAAATTATCAACCAACAAAAAAAATATTAATGGGATTTTAGCTTTCAGGGGATTTTCTAGAAGCTCATCCATTCAATCATGATAGCTAATGGGATTATCTAGTATTAAATATGTTAGTATGAATCTTAATTCCAAGCGTACGAAAAAATACCACTTTAGCTGTGCATTACAAAAAGCCCTAACAACAAATATGGTTGCCAATATACTCATATCTCTAGTTAGGTGATCAAGATAAATGTTGCAAAAATCTAGATCTATGCATTAGAAGACATTAAGCAGTAGACAAAACAAGATTTACTCCATGCACCCAATAGACAAGACAAGAATATGTTGAATGAATTTTGTATTAATGGCACCTGGGAGGAAAACACAGAAGGGTGTTACCAGTTCTCCTCAATGGGATGGGTTCTTGTAAGTCCTCGGCACTTCAGATCTAAAACTCCTCTCTCTTGATGGTGTAGAAAACCCATACAAAAATGGTAGCAAAATATGACTATGATGGTGGATCAAAGTCAAACCAAAAGTATAGCTCCAAAGTGATATTTAGGCAAAAAAAGGTAGTGAATGAATGGAAAAACCCTTCTATTTATAACAAAATATTGAGTTAGTCTAGATATTGGTGCATAATTAAAATATTATTAACCAATTCAAGATCCAACTTTTATGGAATTTTTATTATATTTGTTGGAGGGAAAAGGAATTTGACTTGGGTCAAATCCCTTTATTTGTAAATAATAATTAAATAGATGATTATTTATCATTTTAAGGATGTGGTTGAGTAATAATCAAATAAATAAATATTTATGGGTGATTTAGTCATATGCAACAAAGAATATTATTTAAATAAGGTTTAAATAATTATTCTTAGGAAATAATAAGATAAATATTGATTTATCTAATTAATTTCCTTGTTTTGGGTTAAATATAACCATGAATATTAATTAAATTTTTGTTTAACTAACTATTCCTTGAGGAAAAAAAAAAAAAAATGTAGATTTATTTAATATTTCCTCATGGGGTTTCCTGTTTAGACCATAAAAAACTTAATAAAGGTGGTTTACTAAGTTATTTTTCATATTGAATGAAATTTTACTTAGGGTAAAATTGGTCTTACATGGTGTACTTGGGTCCATCTAATAACAATAGGTTAGATGACTAAAAAATGGTGTAGCAGATATCCCCCCAGCGTGCGAGCGTTAGGAGCTAATCGTATGACCGAAGTATGTTATAAGAACTAAATCACTAGACACCGAAGTGTAAGTGAAAGAGAGATAAATGTAAGGTAGACCAAAGTGCTGAGAGGACTAGACCCTGAGGAGGCGAGACTTACAGGTGCTACAAGTCTCTTTTTATGAATGAGTACATGTGCTATAGGCGGCAGGGGAGGCATACCTATGCCTACCGAGACAAAGTACAAAGAATAAGGCGTCCAGTAAACAAGGGACTAAACAATATAGTACATGCTGGCATAAAAATGTGCCAGGTAAAGAACATGATAATGAATCTCACATACATACTTTTTCTAGGATAACAGCCAGGACTTGTACAATAATATCTGAGTACATGAGATACAAAATACAACCCATATGCCCCTGTAAAAAAGAAAGGGCTCTGAAAATTTGACTGATACATGCAATCAAAAAGGTGTTGCAAGCGGCTGATGCTGACATCATCAAATCTATGGAGCTGCATCAAAGGTTGAAAGGAAGAGGTCATCCGGGCATGTGGGGGGCTACTTGTAGGGCCACCTCCTCATGAGGGCTGAGACATCTCACACACACATGGGAATCACCGGTCCAATCTGCTGCATCACTAAAACATTGAGTATACAGATCTCGATCATTCTGAAAGGAGTTGGAGCTAAGAAAAAATCAAGTCAAAGGGCTATACGGAGTCCCTTTTCTTGATCTTAGGCACCGAACAAGAGTGGAAGCTGTAACCAAGGTACACCACACTCTAGACCTGCCTTCTCGAATAAATGATCTGATGTTGATAGAAGGAGGTCCACCATAGGTGAGGAAATAAGGGGTCCTCAACTACAGCACGAGATAAAATAGTAAAGCGACTAACAGATAGACACCAGGGGGGATGATGAAATGGGGGGGGGGTGTTGAGTAGTAGATGGACGACTTCCCTTGTTAGGGCATAAAGGGCATGGATGACCTGGCAGCAACTGACACAATATCATGAGGGATAGGAGACAGTGGGACTAGAGTCCATAATGTGCGACACAAGAGAGGGACCAAGAAATGAAGGATGGAGGACTATAGCAGGATACAAAGGGACTTGGGATAGACTCCATGAATGCAATGATGACTCAACTTGGATGCTCTAAAAAAGGGTGACTCGATGGTGCTGCCACAAAGTAAAGGTCCAATGGGGTACCATAGAAACATGAGTACAATATAGTAACTCACGATGAAAATTGACATGGGCATGGACAAGTATGGAGGCAAAGTGGTACCCCTAGTACGAGTGTTGCAAGTGAAGAAATTCGATTTTGAGGAGGGGTAAAGTGATGCTTCCTGGATAAAAAGTGTCCTAGTGAAGTATCAAATAAATAAAGACTAACATATACCCATTTGAGGGCTTGGTGAGAGCTTTCCAACAGTACAGACGGTTCATCAAACTGAGCTACGGTTTGGCCGCAGTAGGTGAAAGAAAAATCAGGGGTTTTCTTTTAATAAGGCATTTTCCCTCCAAATTCACTCATTTGCATGTAGAGTTCTGGTGAATGTAGAGATGAGAGAAGGCCCTAAATCTTGTCACTAGTGTAGTGGACAAACCAACCATTGGAATTGAGATCCGTCAGTTGCAAGTAAGAGGCCTAACCCTAATCTTTCATTTCAATGGATTAAAAGTTTTGTTTAGGTCCCCAGAGCTCATGAACAGGACAAGTTGCACTCTTAGGGGTCTGTTTTGCGACCTGGGTAGTAGGTACTGGGCAGAAAACTGTGACCTGTCAGAGAAAGGGGGTTTCAATGCTGTTTATGGCTGAGATCTAGGATTTTTATGGTTGAGGGGTATAGGTGCCCCCAAGCATGTTGTGTTCATGCCAAAATGTATTTAGAAAAAGGGGAATCTAAACATATTTTAATGATGTGGTGCACCATTTATTTTTGTTATGGTTATGCAGTTTAAGAAAGGTAATGGAGGATTACCAATCTCTTTGGTACTTCATATATGAATCAAATGGACTTTAAGTTTCTAGGTTGGCATACATGGTGTCACTATCCCATTACGTGGAGATAATGAACTGGTGGTATCCTAGAAAACTCATAGGTTGGTCAACAACATTGTCGAAGGGACCGGGTTTTTGATGTAAGATGAAGGAATGATGAGGGGTATCATCCCTAGAGTGCTCTGAAGTGATATGGGACTCTAGACGTTCTTCTAAATGTGGAAGAATAATGGTAGTAGAGTTGACACAACCAGATACACTAGGAGATTTGTGGAGAATTACTTCTCCTGGTCTCTCAAATATGGGTGCTCCCTTACCCAAACATTGGGTGTCAATGTAATGGCCACAAGGTGTATGTGGTTCGAATGCATGGGTTCGATGTAAGGGGGGATAGATAAATTTAGGGGTGGTGACTACTTCCATAATGTCGTCATCGTAATAGAAGATGAGGTGACTGGTGGAAGAAACACCACCTGACGCAGCAAAGCTACCTGACTCATCATCATGAGAAGAGAGGTTCACATGCGCATCATCACAAGGGGCTACATAAAAACAAGTAGATGAAGGCTCCACCGATGTTGAGCCCAAGGTGATTGCTGAAGGGAGGTCAAGCGAAACAGAAGAGGAAGGCCTGGGGGGTCTTCCACTGAGGATCTTATAGATGATGACAGGTAGTGGACAGTGACTAAAGACTATCATTTCGACATCTGGAGGGGGAATGTCTATGGGAGTGTATGTGTCCTCTGGTTCTCCTGAAGAAAAATGCACAAATAAGGGATCGGTGGACTCGTTGCACTTGGCCTCGAATCGGCGAACTGCCCTTAGAGAGGTGCGGAAGTCCTCAAGGCGGGGACAGAGGTAAGTATAGTGGCCATGGAAATCACAAAAATCACATGGGTGATTTGTGCGCAAAGACTTGAGTTTCGGGACTGAATCAGGTATAGTGATATCAGACTCCAGAAACGCTTCATTAACCATGGGCTTGAGGTGAGGCAATTCTGGACAATTATGGGTGGCATGACCGACAATATCACACAAAGCATACTGGATAGTACACTTTGGTGGCTGAGGAGGGGCAGGGTTGGTCAGGGCAGCCTTGTCTTTAGGTGCATTCTTGCGAGCTTTTCCCTTCTTACCTGAAGCTGTCGCAACAGGAGAGCGTTCCTATTGACGTGGCTGAGGCACTGTAGCAGCAGGAGAAGTCATGTGGAATAGTTGAACTGGGGTCAAAGCAAGATAAGGTTTTGGTTGACCAAGTGGGGTGGTGGCTGGGGGATCAAGGTACCAGATGGGAATCCCCAGGGTCAGGTTGGGAAGAGATAGGGTAGCCATAACAGGTATTGTGTTCATTCCAGGAGGGGGAGCTAAGAACGGTATCTGACCGGAGGGGTAATGGCCAGGCAAGATGACTCCAAAATGGTTAAGGCCAAGAGGAACCATTCTAGGAGGATAAAGAGGCTCATGAGTACTATTTTTAGGTGAAGGGCTAGGAGGAGGAGGTCCAGAAGGTTGAATCAAAGGGCTAGGAGCAGGCTGTGGAGGGCGAGGAGGCTGCTGACTAGTCGAAGTGGGCCACTTGAGGGCAAACGAAGAAGATTTCATCATGCAAACATTTGATGAGATGGGATCAGAGATAGAAGGAGGGAGATCAGGGAATGTACCAAGAAAATAGGAGTCCTTGTAGACTCCGGGTAATACACTAGTCAAAGGATCGACGATTTTCTTATTGGCCACCGAAGAGATGATGGACTCAGTGGAGGTCTGAGACTTCGGTTCATAATATGTCAACTGGTCAATGGTGACTATCTTTCCATTGTGAGGGAAGGACATCTTGCGGTGAACCGTAGATGGGACAGCAGACATCGCATAGGTGTAGCTACGACCCAATAGAATGTTGTAATCTAAGTGGGCATCAATGATTTCTATGTCAACGCAAATAGTCTTTTCCACAAGAGTAATAAGACAATTGTGGAACGAGCCAATGGGCTAGGAGGCGTGGCTATCCGATGCTCGGAGAGTGATCATGGAAGGAGCCAACTCTGGTGATCCAAGTTGCTTCCAAACCGAAGTGGACATCACACAAGTGGATGTCCCCTCATCAATGATACACCGAGAAACATTGGCGCTCCAGATTTTGACTGGGATTTGGAAGGCGACAGAAGCAGGAAGAGGAGGATGCTTTGACTGGTCAACATTGAAAACAATCAAACGATCATCGGTAGGATCTACAATGCCCATGGAAGATAGTAGAGCTTCTCGTTGTGAAGGGTACGACTGGAGGAGTTCTAGCATTGAAATGGCAGTAGGAGATTGCGCCAAATCATCTACTTTACTATATGAATAGGAAGCTTTGCTAGATGCAGCATTTCAGCATAGAGGTCCCTTAGGGATCTTGGTATGAACCTCTGCCTTAGGCTAAGGGATCTGGAAAGGACCATTAGGTGTTGAAAGAGGCTCTGTATAGACCGAAGGAGGTGGCTCAGGGACAGATGTAGCAGGAGGCTTGTTGTACTGTTGGGACCGAGTTTGAAGATTGAGGTCAACGATTATAGGTTGGTCAGATTTCATCATGACAAGATGGTAATCCGAGGTACCATATGGAAGAGGTTGAGTGGCCACCTGACCTTCAGGTGGTTGGGTAGCCACAAATCCTTACTGAGGGAAAGGATTAGTAAACACAGCCGCCTGACTAGGCGCAACACTGGGAGGGATGGAAGGGGAGCCTTTTTGTCCTCGCAATGCTACTTGAGACTCCCACATCTACTTCATCTGTGGTAAAAGAGGACAATCATGTGTGAAATGACTGTAAACACCACAACAAGAACAAGGTTGGTTCATGGGAACATGCCTATCCTGCTTGGGCTGAGTGCCCTGTTGCTGGTTAGTAGTGTTAGGTGCATTATTTTAAGGATTAGGTCCAGGATTACCGAGAGAAGATTTATTTTGAGTACCTTTCCTCATCTCTTTCGAGGGAGGAGGATTAGTCATGCCCTGCTATGCATACACTTTCCCCTAAGGGGGAGATGGCTACTTTTGTGAGGGTTGAGAAGGCAAGGGAGGCAGAGGTGCTAATGCTGGAGGAAATAAAGCACCAGGCTATGGATATAGATAATAAGGAGGTTGGGTAATAGTGTGGTAAACTAGAGGTTGGGAAAAATTAGGAGGCATGCCGTATCCTGGATACGTGCTACCAGGAGGGGGAAAAGTGTAGAAGGTGCTGGCCCCCGCCCAGGAAAACCATAGCCCATGGGAGGCTGAGTGTATGGATTAGAGAGAGCTCCAATGATACTGTCGGTGGTATGAGATGCCCCTAGTGCATTGGAACCACTGGGTCTAGGAATATCAGGTAGAACGGTATAAACATAACTCAAATGAGTGTAGATCAGGTCATATTTTAATGCCATTTGGAGATCAGCTTCTTTGGTTTGAGGAAAATGCGATGCGACATATTTCCCAATAGGAGGCAAGAGAGATCTAAGGAACCAGTCCATGTAGACACTGTGTTCAAAGGTAGGGGCTTGACATAGGATCTTTCTTCTCTGCCATTCCTGGACATGATCAGATAGGTGGGTCGCAAATGATTGAAGAAAAGAGGTCAAAATTTCGATACTAGTGTCATAATGAAAGGGAAGCTGGAAGTAAGACAGAAAATCCCAGAAAATAGTTGCAAAGGTGGTATGAGAGGAAGGGGCCTGATCAACATACCACTTAGAAGCTTCACCAGTAAGTGTATGTTGGAACAACTGAAGATGGAAAAAGTCATGGGTAATGGAGTTAGACGAACACCACATGTGGAAAGATCAAACATGATTTTTCGGATCTTCTCCAACAAGACCTTCAAACTTGGGGATGTCAGAAGGGAGCTTGGTTGGCATAGCATGCCAAGCAACATCATGGTGTATAGGTTCATTTATCAACTGGTCGAAATCAAGAAGGCTGAGGCCTACCATGTAGGGGTGTAAGGGCGCAGCTAAGGCACTGTTCTTTGCGGTCCCACTAGTGGTATTCCCAGCATTAGATCCGGGGTTACCACTAGCATTAGGTCCTGCACCAAACATGGTAAAGGTGACAGAGGGAGAACCGGGGGCGACACGAAAAGGAGAACCCAATGAACCAGAAGAAGAGACAGAGTGCGAACTCAGTGGAGGACTACCTCAAATCCTATGTGGAGGAGTAATTCTTCCTACCAGAAACTGAGGATGAAGGCCAAGAAGTCTTCGGGAGAAAAGCCTTGGTGGCGCAATGATGATGACACAAAAAAGGCACAAAGGAAAAAAGAGACCAACAAGGGCAGGGAGGTGCAGGATCAAATGATTTCAATGTTTTATAGTCTTTTCTTGGCGGTGTTAACCAAGCCCTTTTTCGCTTAGGGTGTGTGTGCAAAGTGTGTAAATTTTAGTTTTTAAACCCAGACGTTTGTAGAGAAAAAGGAAAAAATGTGTTCTGTAACTGTAAATAAACCTGTAGATAAACAATATATGAAACTGAAATAACAGTAAATAAACAGCTAATTATGGAATAGTATAAACCCAAGGAGGTGGACTTCTCAAGAAGTAGTCTGTAGGCGGGTGAAAAACTAGTCAAAACACACCAAAATAGCCAATAGATCTAAGGTCATGAGGGACAGGGATCTAAAGGTCAAAATTTGCTAGAAAGTGGTGCAGAAAACAGCAACAAATCAGAGGAAAATTTGTTGTAAATGAGGTGGCAAAAGGCTATCTCCTAGAGAGAAACAGAGTGAACCCTAGAGGAAAACCCAAACAAAGCTAGATGAGGTGACTTGGATGGATAACAAGCCAATCTGAAGTAGATTTGAAGGTGAGCTATTAGATCTGAAAAATGGTTGAATGCTCTGAAAATTTCAGACAACCTACAGCATCTAAAACTCTTCCACAAAGTGTGGAGGGTACTAAAGCCCTAGGGGGCTAGGTTCCCACTTAGTTGAGTAAAAAATAACAAGTACAGGTCCAAAACGGGTGGAGACGGAGCTCAAACAATTTTGAACAGAGGCCTAGACAAACCCAGAAAACTTTCAGAAAAAATCCCGCAAAAGGTCTAGGTCACAATTTTTGACCTTTTTTCAGTAGAGGTCGTAGTTTTTGGGTTGAAAGGTGCATCCTGAAGGTCCAGGTCACAGTTTTTGGGACAAAAAGTGCGACCTGCACTTCCAACACTCTCGGTGGCAGATTTTAGAAAAAAGTGTCATCTCAGTTGCGGTTGATGTCTGTCACCTGTGCAATAGGTCCAAAAACACATGTAAGTTAGAATTTTTACTGTTTTAGGGTTTTATAGGTAAAAAAAAACATCAAGAAAAGAAAAAACAAGAGGATGAAGAGAAATCCTAGGGTTTTAAGTAGCTGGATATGCAAGGATCATAAAAACTACAACGGTCGTAATCGTAAACCCATGTGGAGTCGCCAGTTGTTAGTATGAATCTTCATTCCAAGCGTACGAAAAAATACCACTTTAGTTGTGCATAAAAAACATCCCTAATAGCAAATATGGCTGCCAATATCCTCAAATATGCAGTTAGGTGATCAAGATAAATGCCGCAAAAATTTAGATTTATTCATTAGAAGACATTAAGCAGTAGAAAAAACAGGATTTACTCCATGCATCCAATAGGCAAGACAAGAATATGTTGAATTAATTTTGTATTAGTGGAACCTGGGAGGAAAACACAGAAGGGTGTTACCAGTTCTCCTCAATAGGATGGGTTCTTGTAAGTTCTCAGCACTTCAAATCTAAAACTCCTCTCTCTTGATAGTGTAGAAAACCCAAACAAAAATGGTAGAAAAATATGACTATGATGGTGGATCAAAGTCAAACCAAAAGTATAGATCCAGAGTGATATTTAGGCAACAAAAGGTAGTGAATGAATGGAAAAACCCTTATATTTATAACAAAATATTGAGCTAGTCTAGATATTGGTGCATAATTAAAATATTATTAACCAAATTAAGATCAAACTTTTATGGAATATTTTATTATATTTGTTGGAGGGAAAAGGAATTTGACTTGGATCAAATCCCTTTATTTGTAAATAATAAATAAATAAATTATTTATTTATCATTATAAGGATTTGGTTGAGTAATAATCAAATAAATAATGATTTATCTAATTAATTTCCCTATTTTGGGTTAAATATAACCAGAAATATTAATTAAACTGTTGTTTAACTAATTATTCCTTGAGTAAAACTAAAAGAATGTAGATTTATTTAATATTTCCTCATGGGGTTTCCTGTTTAGACCATAAACAACTTAATAAAGGTGGTTTACTAAGTTATTTTTCATAGTGAATGCAATTTTACTTAGGGTAAAATTGGTCTTACATGGTGTAATTGGGTCCATCTAATAACAATAGGTTAGATGACCAAAAAATGGTGTAACAAAATAAATAACATGATACATATCAAAATTTATGATGACAAGAAAGAATCACTACTACCTCCTACATGGGGTTCAATAGGATGTCCAGTGTGGGTTGAAGAAAGCTAGCTAATAGCCTAGCCAACAAATTTCTTTCTGGAGACACTAAAATAGACAACTTTGGATGGTCTAGCTAATGCTCCTTCACTCAACTAGGGGTGTGGGAAACATCCTAACCAATATTGATATGTTACTAGCAGGTAGGGGTGAAGCTCTACTCACTTAGTGCTTTCAACTCATCATTGAATAATTTCCATTCCTAGAGATGGTATAAACCACCTAGAAAGACTCTCCATGCCAAAGCTAATATACAGGCAAGCAACGTGACATGCTTACCTACTGATTGAATGGATTTCAATCCATGAATAATCTAGCTCAATCATTGGAACCCTAACCCCATACACGTTCCACTGCCCTACCACCATTTTATTGACATAAAAACTTTCGTGCCACAACTAATGCGTCGAAATCCACTCTTTACGAAGCATGGATTTTGCGGCATAGTACCCTCAAGATACAAAATCATACCCTCTTCATGTCTGATCTCAAAATCATATGAATCATACTTCCTTTTCCTTGAATAATTCCTCCTCTTGTGAGGATTCATTCCAGATATTTCCACATTAATCAAATTTGTCCCTCATTGGGCATTATCCTTAGTCCTTATGCTCCTCATTTTGGGGGTCATCAAGGGGGTGCCTAGCTGTGATACAAGGTTAATTTTTTCTCACTCTTTTGTGGAATTTAGCTTTGTATTATATTCCTAAGGATGGGTGGTATTGGTGATATTTATTACTGCTATGTCTGCTTCACAAATATCATTTTCCTAGGCCATGCTATCTGTTTATATGAAGGTACGATACTTCATATATTTATGACCAGTTTTGGTAGAGGCGATTTGATAGCCCCATGTTGTCTCTCGTGCCATGCTAATATTACTACTTATGTTAGACGCTGAGATGCATGCATTGATTGGTAAGGTGAATTCTAGTTTCAGGAAGGTGGTTTACTGGTTGATTTGCTTACTTGTAGAGCCTCAAGCCTCTCACTTGCACACTTTTTTGGGATAGGTAGAGGAATCTTTAAAATCGGAGATAGCTCTAACCAATCTAAAAACCGACCAATCAATTTTTCTAAATTTTCCCTCTCATGGATTCACCCCAATGATCTAGCTCAGAGGCTAGACTCTCTTGCTCCTCTTCCCAAAAAGTTTGACTTTGGAAAAATTAAGTTCTTATAGTAACTTCGTTGTTCTAGGAGGGGGCAATTCGTCTTGCCCTTTTTCCCCCACATGGATTTAAATGCTGAAGAGGATGATTGTTGTGAACATTATGTCAAAGTTCTTAGTTCAAGTGATGCTTTATTATATATGTAATTATGATTTTCTGATTCTTTTCTTCGACAATGCTTTATTGTATATGTAATTACATGTTTTCCTTTTTCCATTGGTCCTTTCATAAATTATATCTGTAATTATGTGTTTCTTCCCTAATTATATATGTAATTATGATTTAGTATATATGTAATTACGTTTTAGCAAAAAATTCTACTATTATATATGTACTTTTGAAATTATGATATATTTAATTATGCTCTCGAATAATTGAACAAATAATTGATCAAAAGAGCTTCTCACCCCCCAACCTTGATCTAGGGGAGAAACCCTCATCCATATGAATGATTTTCGCATTAAAACCCTATGGTCAATCGACAACTTTGTTATGAAGTTATGATCATGTCGGTGGGGGGGGGGGGGAGATTAGGGCTCAAGAACCTATTGAAACCCATTTGATTTGATGCCAAAATTAAAGGATTAATTACATATATAATGATATATATCCTTGTATATGATATTATTCTATGATTGAGTCACTTACTAACAAAAAGGAAGGTTCCCCACCCAAACACACACCTTTATTTAAGGACCTTCTCAGAGCTAGTGGGTATGGTGGTCCAATAACGCATTGCTTCAACAAGTTTTCTTGTCCCCATGGCAACCAGTGTGCTGAGGGAGAAGGGAATAAGAGCTTCCTTCAAGAAATATCACAAACAATAGTCTTCAAACAAGATATCCCACCCTCTACCTCTATCACTTCTGCTACTCACACTGAACTACACCTACTAACCTTACTACACTTGTTTCAATCAACCCTTTCTTCATATGGTAGAACTAGCTTGTATGCATAGTGAATGTTTATTTTGTCTCTAACAGGATAAGCCTTAGATCCAGTGTTTGATGTAGTGGGTTAAGCAGGTGATAAAGGAGATAAATATTGAGGACCAAAAGGTTGTAGAGCTAGTTCATATTTTCCAGTTACTCTGTCATTCCCTCCTTGAAAAGGCACGTAAAAGTTTGGTTTTATCCAATAGGAGTACTATGAAGGGCATAGTTCAAGGGTAGCTTGAGTTTTGAGGGTCGTTTTATAAATCCAACCAGACACACAGTCATATTTCCATTGAATACACATGTAGAGTGTTGTTTTACATTATATGCCTAAATATTCAGTATCTAGTGTAACAAGTACACATAACCTAATTACACTAAGGGCACATAATAATAATTCCCATAATACATGGTTTATAGAATAATACCCATCAATATAACTAGAACAAGGTAGTAGTACTGATCAATATTTCTGATCTATATAATACAAGTCAATCTATTTGAGTGTGGTTACCATACATATTCATAACAACTTATCTCTAGTTTGATTATGGTTCTACTTATTTTGAGTCTACTATAACATTGGAAACAAGAGAAATATAAGTTGATTACTTCTATTATGTGAATAGGGTAAGCAATGGAGCTATAACTGGCATCATTTATACAACACGTTATCATTAGGTGGTAAGTAAAACCAATACACAGTGAAACCAAACATGATATTTATTTCGTAATCAATTCAACTCCTGATTACATTGAGTAATGTAAAACAACCCATAGATCGAATTCCATGTCAAATACCGGTCTGTTTTATCAACTAAGTGTGTTTTGTAATCAAGAATAAGCATATTGTGGATAATTATGAATTTAATGTATATCTACTATGAATAGAGTAGAACAACATCGACAACATTAAGCTTCTTGTATTGAGTTAGTGTAAGCATTGATAAGAAAGTCAAAAGGATGAGACAAATGTAAATAAAATTTGAAAAAATAAATATTCAGAGGTGGTGATTCTTGAACATCATCCTTTAATCATGGGGGAAACATAATGCAAGATAAGAAATGAGAAATATTTCCAATGGAGAATATTTTATCAAATTTTCACCTCAATGGATTTCTCATAACTCATGCACAATGATCCTAAACATTACCTCAGTATCGGAATTTACAAGAATGTGACCAAATCAAGCCTCCATAGGATTTCTTCCATATCTCATGTTCTTCCTTGTGTGGAGGTAATATCCTAGCTCATAGGCAAGGTGGACTTTTCCAATAGATGGATCCTAAACCAACACCAAAGCCCAATTGGAGGTTACCAAACCTTCAACATATTGTCAAGAAAGTTCCTCTCAGAGCCTGAAGTATGTCTATATGAGGGATGGATGAAAAGGGCTATGGATGAGGTACCTCCTAGAATTCTACTAAAAAATGGTGTTTTTATGCTAAAATATTTAAGACCATGATATCAAAGGTGTATCCAACTACTATATTAAAGCATCATTTCATAATAGTCATCTTGTTGTTGGCCAGACTATATGGAGAAAAGGATGGAACCATGTTTCATGAATCATGGGTGCCTATGGTGAATGAAATTTGTACTCATGGGTCAACATTCAATTGGAGTGAAATCATGTCCCCTTCATTATATAAAGCTTTCAGGGAAGGGAAGAGTACCAAGCCTACTAGTTTCTTATGTCTAGCTACCTTTTGGAGTCTATCTGTTCAGAAAATGAATTTCCAGAAGTAGAATGGAAATGGTCCAAGTATTTTACTCCAATACATGTTTAATGCAATATCTTATGGGATTACAAGCATAAATCAGATATGACAAGAATATACAACCATTTTATTGCTCCAGTGTACTCTTTGTTATTTGAGAAAGAGTATCCATGCCTCTCGAAACAAGAACAAGTAGTCACAAGAGGCATTGGAACCTAGTATTTTAATGAACAAGGAATCCACATCAGATTTTATGCCATATGGTGCATCGAGATATCTCATCTGCTACATTTATATTCTCTGAACATAGTGGTTCTATTGGAAATATTATATCAAAAAAAAATTCATTGAGTGACAGGTACTCTTAAGAGGGAAAAGAGCTCAATATGACCTAAGTTTCCTATCAATATCGGATACTATTGACTTTATGGCACCAGCCAAGACATGAAAGAGGCTAATTAAATTGAATCATATCATTTTAGAGAGATATTATTCAGGAGACATGATCTTGAAGCTATGATTATTAGTCATTGTGATGTTGTCAACTAGATGTGGTCTTATAGTCATGAGAGGGATACTGATGAGGAAATATTGAAGGCATTTATTTATCCATCTGAGGTTAAATAAAATCTAAGTCAAGGACCCTAGAAGATGGTCGAATAGACCCATGATTCACCTACTGTCAAGCTACAGGAAGATACTGAAAAGCTCGAGAGGGCATTGGAACAGGTGAAGGAGTTGAAGGAAGCATTGGCGAAAGAATCATACATACTCCATAGAAGGATTGAAGAATATCAAGCAGCGAAGGAGGGAAAAGAATAAAGAAGGAAAACGTAACAAGATGACCTTGTGAAACAATTAGCTTTGTAAATTGAACAAAGAATCAAGCAACAGGAAAAACAAAGGAAAATAGATGAAGAGATTTAGAGGAAAAGAGATGATGAACTCCAAAATAAGAAGGAATAAGCTATGTGGAAAGAGAAAAGGATTGAACACCTTGACATTCCATCATCTACAAAGATAAACCCCACTCCTCAATCTCCATTGGAACCATGTCATATTGAATAAATGGAGAAGGAGAAATTTTCCCCATGACCATGGATGACCCAGTAGTGGTATTGAAAACGTTCAATTATGAATACATGAAAAACAAATACATCAAGAGAGTTTCCAAAAGGATAAGGTTGGGAGAGATATTTTCACTCATGAGGTTCTAATTCATGAAACAATAGTTGATCCAAAGATGACTACAACTGTTAGTATTATCATGGATCAAGAAATATGTGATAATGTTGCCAAGCTAAAGAGAGGTCTATGATGCCCAGTTGGAACTCAGTGGTGCTAAGAAAAGAATTACAGAGGTAGAATTATAGCAGCAAGGTGAACTAGACTCAGCTAAAGAGTTTAAATGGAAATCACATGAGATCCAAGAGGAATTGAGTATGGTTCAAAAGTAATTATACAGGAGCATTTAGGGCATCAGAGATAAAACTCCTAAGTTTGATGATTATATAAAGAGGGCGGGGCCTGTCAAGGAAGAATTGGAGAATATTTTAAATATGCTAGATGACATCATTCAATGGAAAATACAATATCCTGATGAGCGGGTAGGCATTCCTCAGCTCAATGACTTGGAGAAAATAATCTGATTTTATGAATCTTGGAAATGTCTTGACAGGGCTAGAGCCTTAGATTAAAAGGCTCAGGAAGCTTTCAAAATTTGATTCAAGTTTTAAGGAGAGGTTGATGCAGTCTTAAATAACTTCAAGTTGCCGATTTTCCAGTCAAAATTTGGTCCTGTACCTGTGGATAAGTGCATAGAATAAAAGGAAAGAGTGATAGATAGCTGCAAGCAAGAGATCCAGGCATTAAAAGTTATCACCAGGGACAACAAAATTTATATGAAGATTTGCATAATACAATGCTTATGCAAATTAAAAGGAAGTTGTGTCTATTTCTAACAAGATTTTCATATATACAAGGCTATGGTAGTAAGAGAAATACAACTATTGGGTATATAAGAAGAATGTTGAGTAGTTAATCTAGGACCTGGGTCAACATAACAAATTTTTTCCCTTTAATCTCATATAATTTCATAAAAAATTTGGCCAAATGAGAAGTTTCTATTTGACTCGAAGCCTAAAAGATATTAATTTTTTGGCACTATTCTCCAATGGGTTTAAAATTCATACGGTCACAACTCCACTAACATTTACACGCAACCTTATAACATAAATAAGTAGAGAGAGACAGAATCAAACAAAACCATCATATACATACTTAAGTTTCTTGTCCCAGCTTCCTTGCAAGCAAGTTCATTAATGGAATCCATGCAATTTTCTTAATAGGTGAATCATGCATAGCCACAGTCACTAGCTAACCCCCAGTCAACGTGGCCACATTTTAACTTATTTATCACAGCCAGTAGAGAAAACAACAATGCCATCATCCTTCCATGTGAAGCAGAGAACCTGCATAAAAATAATTACATAATATAAAAACTTAGAAGCACACTCTGAAACTTTAGTATAGGTTCTTTCCATAAGTAAGCTACAAACCCTAGTTCCTGGAAGCATAATACAACTTCTGGATAAACTTCACAATAAAAAAGAAAAAGTACTAGAATTCCAACCAGAATCTGAAGCACCTCACCAGTTGGTCATGTGACATTGCTGCTTTTGGCATGCCAACATGCCAATTCCAATTTAAAGGACCTTCCAGCATATAACCTGCCAACCTACGTTCCAAAATATAATAGAGTATAAAAACAAAAAAAACACTAGTCCAAAATTATTACAATAATATCACTATCCCCAAAATTTCAGATGAACGAGTCGACATTTAAATAAATGGAGATAGTTGAGAACACGAGGAAGCATGACAAAATGCCTAAAGTCTCACTTACCATCGCACTTACCATTACCTCAAATCCCTCAATTTTTCCCGTTTAAAGGTCCTCAGAAACTATCAATGCACATAATTATTTTAGCAAAAAATTTAATGGCCAACAATTCTCAACCCTCAAATCTCTAGGAAGGAATTGCAAGTTGTGTTGTTTTTCCTTTTCGAGTCTCCTTGCACTTGTGAATTAGCTTCCCCTCCAATTGATAAGCCATGAAATTTAAAATTCTTAACACACCCATCAAAGTTCAAATGTTTAACATACTTTTTTGACATATGTTTTGTCATATTAAAAAAAAAAAATTGTTGTGTTGAAGCCTCGAAAATCGTCGCTTCAAACATTGGGGGAAAACCACCCAGTCAGGACCTTAGGATAACTCCTTTTCTGTTTGGTGTGGTGGCTCTGACTGGATTGATAGGACCAGTTTCCTAATAACCTAAGTGGGTTGGTCATGGAATGATTGGATGAATGAAAAATGGGAATAAAATGACTTAAAAAATCTATCTAATTTAATCTATAACTGATAAATAATTCTAAAACTAACCTGGGTATCAAATATGAATACAACTTTAAAGATTGTTTCAATCAAATCTATAACCATGAAAATGTATTATAATTTAATTGAAATATCAAATATCAAATAATGATAGCTTTTTTTAAGAAATTAAACAGAGTTATAATAGCACATTGTATTCATCATTTTATATATCATTTGCATATACTGAAAGAGATGAATATTTCTACACACTCTGAAATGATATGTATAAAGAAATATTGTAAAACAAGTACATATAAATGATATCAAATTTTAAAGAGAATATCTCATAACATAAGAAAATTAACAGTGAATAGATAGAAATACCATATCCATCTTGATACTTTTCCTGATGCAATTTGATATCCAAATCTAGCACTTTAATGTAAAATAGACTCCAAGATACAGAAATGAAATTCTTAAAGACAATTTTCCATAAAACCACCAGATGTGATCCTTTATAAAAATATAAGAGTCAATGGAGTACAAAATTGTAACATCCAAGTCAAAATATTACAAATTCCAGACCCTTTTCTAAATGCATGAAAGGGGTTTAAATAGGAACTTAAAAATAAAACAAAATAAATAAAATTACTGCTACAATCTATCTCATCGAAAATCTCTAAACAAAATTGCTATATTGAAGTGAAACCGATTCATTGATTATCTCTTGCGTTCAATGTGCCCAGATGGCAAATTTTGAGCATATCTTTGACTTTTGTTGGATGACTTAGCCTTGCATGTAACTACCCAGTATACATAGCATTAGAGAATTCATGAATGATACAATGAATAGCATTTGAAAGGAATTTGATGGCTATTTTTTGACTATGTGGCTTGATTAGATAATTCCACATAATATCCCATGAAATTCCTTGAAGTTTGCTAATCTGTTGATTCTTATTGATTATCTCTTCCTTCCACCTAGAATCAACTTCTTTTACTTTTGCTAATTTTCCTGGGGTACAATCTGAGATCAAATTAGTGGCATACAAGCTATCATTAACCAGCTGTGTAATATTATTCATCATAATTTTAGCTCTTGATATGGCTCTTTCTGATTCTGATTTCATCAACTGTTGTTCCCATTCCACAAATAAAATTTCCTTGTGTCTTTCCTCAATTCTAGGAAGATTAGCTTTTCTTCCCTGCTCTGTATCTTTCCATGAAAGAAATTCAGAAATTTTTTCATCAGCATAATCAATTTCTTGTCTGAGAGTGACTACTTCATCTATCAAAGATGATGTTATTTCGCGCAAGGGCTCAGCTTGTGTCAACTTTAGACAAAATTCATTTAACTGCTGAGATAGCATTTTGTTTGTTTCAAGGGCTTCAGTTTTGAATTGATCTAATTTAGGGTAATCCTTGAACTTTTCCAATGCTGATTGGAATATTTTCTCTTGTTCAATATTTGCATTTTTCTCATTTTGCAGAATATTTTGTAACTTTTATACCTCTTGACTCAACTACTATTGTTTGTTCAAGGCTTTTTCATCAATATTCTTTTCAATGCTAAGCTGTTCTTCCAGCTATTTAGATCTGAGCTCCTTATCTTGCAATTTTTTTTCCAGCTGAACAATCTTTTGTTGATGCTCTGTGGCATGTTCCTTTAACATAGCTATCTGTAAGTCTTTTTGTTTCATCAACTGGGATACTTCAGAAGATTTTTCTATAGTTTCAGCACTATAGGCACCTACGTATTGAGATAATTTGGTGAGATCTTTCGATGGATTCACCTCAACAATTTTTATAAAAAATATTCATAAATTCCACTTGTGATGTTGAAAGTGGATCCTGGTCAGTTCTTCTCCTTTTCCTTTGTTTTCTAACAACAACCCTATGCTTAGGACTATAAAAGACATCTAGAGGAGGAATATCTTCTACTTTCAACATAATTTCACCTGTAGGATGTTCAGGAATAACTTCCATATCTTGATCTTCCAAAAATTTAACTTGGGGATTATTTTGTTGTCCTATTTGCTGGGAAAATTTCTCATATTGGCTCAACAAATGGGAAGAAATTTCAGCAGATTCCACTACTTTCTCAATATTTTTTTGTCTTCCAAGTTGAGAATCTGGATTATTTCTCATATATCCTTTCATTTCTTGTACAATAGCCTTACTGCATGTGTCTTCTTTATCAATATTCACATTGGTCTTAGTATCTGTGCTTTCCTTTTCTTTCTGAGTTGTAGATTGCTGATCAATATGTACATTGAGTTTACCATTAATATTCTCTTTTTTCATATCGGGTTTGCCGCTAGTGTTTTCTTTCTACACAATAGGATTAGTTCTCGTGACTTCCTTCTGTGTCTATTCATTGACCCTGCTGGTAGGTGTCTCTTTAGCTGCTTTGCTAGATGCATCCTCTTTTTCCTTTTGCTGTGTTTCAGATTCTTGCACAGGAATTCGTAATTGATCTAGAGGAGCTATGAGAAGTCTCTGGCTTCTAAATAACATGAATTTATTCATCTCTTCAGTCTGAAATTTTGACTTGGCTAAGCTATAGATTTGGGACAAATTATCAGCAGAAATAAACAAATCATCGAACTCATCTGGTTCATGCTCAAATCGAGCGATTGAAACTAAAGTAGTAAAATCAAACACCACCTTCTTTGGGTCATATTGCCTTCCCGGGACTGTTGAGAGCTTAAGATCTCTTATTTTGATAACCTCCTTCTCAGCATGTGTGAAGTTATTAGGAGTAAAATCTCCACAGTGGAAGGGAAGAGTAGGCCACATCAACTTTTTATTATTCTTCAAAGTCCCGGACATGCCTTCTACTATTAACTGATAGGAAATATCTTGTGCTAATAGTTTATCGAGAACATACAGAGGCAGAACATGGGGCTCTAAAATGCTCCCAAAGACTCTGGTATAGGTAAATCTTTCTTCTCTGAACCAGTCCCCAATCAAGGATATATCAATTTTAGCTTTTTTAGAAAGCCTGGGAGGGAATAGGTTAAAAATGGTTTGATAAGCAAGGATCAAGAAACCATGAAAAATTCTATAAACATGTTTTTTAAAATGAACTTTCCATAATAATTTATGATATATATGAATAGGAGCAGGATCTTTGGGGGTCCATTTCCAGCCTAACGTGGGAAATTCAGAGTTGAAACATAAGGCATCTAGAATATAGGCACAAAAGTAAAATGGGGTTGTGCTTCCTGTGTCCTTGTCCTTTCTATACTCGAGAATTCTATTGGCTATCTTATCTGAAATAATGACAACCTAGTCCATGATTTCAGAATTTACAACAGAATGGATTAAAGGTACCATTTGTATAGAAAACCTATCTGAATTATCATTTCCAAATAGCCTACACATCATTGTGGCAGCATAACAGTATGGAGGCGAAAGGGACTCCACAAAGTACATACCTGATGCCTCGTTTTTTTGCTTCTCTGGAGCTCTTCTCCATTCTCTGATTGGCTCAGACTGATTTTCATTATTTGCAGCAAATTCCTTGATGAAGGCTTTGTTGTAGATTTTCTGCGGGTCCAAAAGGTGGTACATTGCTTTAATTTCCTCTACTTTAAATGACCCAAATGTTGTCCCAGTAGTTGAAAAAAATGTCATGTTCTGGATGGTGACATTATCTATCACCCCCCAGATTACATCATAGTAAGGGAAAATGTTTTCTCGAGCTGAAATTCGGTGCAGAAATGAATTTTCCAGTGCTTGAAGAGAATTTTCTGAATCGGAATCTGAGTCATCTTCGTCAGGAACTGTTTCCTTTTCCACAATGACCTTAGCATTTTACATTTCAATGAGGTTATATACCTCTTCCCAAGAGATTTTTCCAAGACCTTGGCACGATGTGTCTATAACCAGCTTAATTCTGGCTGGTTTCTCTTTAGGTACCATGGTGAAAATAGGGGTTTTTGTAGTGACAGTGGCCTCTGCTTTCCTAGATATTTTATAAATTTCATTGTTTGGTAATGTTTCTCTTGCTCGAAGAATGAAAGGATTGGATGTTATGTTGTTTTGCAATGGAGAAAATCTTTCAGTCATGGTAAAAAGAGAATAAAGATAACAACTATATGAAATATCTATTCATTGATTTCTATTTATTTACTCCGTATTTTAAATGCGCTCTTTAGAAGTCACACTCAAATTATTTGAAATAGAATCAATAAGCATCATTTTTTTTATTTTCTATTAATAATAGGCGTACAATTGGAGATTGGCAGTTTTAAAATGAAAACATAAAACTTTCCCTTTGAATCATGCGATTGCGATGAATAAATAATATATGCGCAATGTAAAATATAAATATTAAGTATTAATTGCATCGAGGATTTTCAAAAGGGACAATAAATAAGATCTCATGATCTCCGGAAATTTCTGATTGCGATGATGGTGTATCACATTGGCTCTTTTCAAAAGAAATGAGTTGCAAATGATGAGTTGCGTCTGCGATTATGGTGGTTCCATCGCATCGGGATTCTTAGTATCATGAGTGAATATATATGTTTTTTTCCTCCGAAATGCGATTGCGATCAATCGCATCGCATCGGAGTTTTGCAAATGACTGAATGAAGAGTTTGCATTTTTGTTTTACGATTTGCGATGGGGCCCATCGCATCAGAGATTATAAAACAAGCACATATTATATTGCTCTTCCAAAATGCGATTGCGATCAATCGCATCACATCGAAGTTTTATAGAACAAATGTGAAAACTTAAAACTTTTGAGATTTTGCGATTGCGATTGGTTCAATCGCATCATATTTTTTCAAAAACAAATATACAACTTAAAGATATTTGCAATTTGCGATTGCGATTACTGTATCACATCGGACTTTGTTCCAATTGAATATTTTTATGTATTATGTTAATGTGATAAAGTCCTTATATCTCATCGGATCAGAAATTTTTCAATGTTGCATTTGTTTATATACACTTTCTTTTAAAGATATGCAATATATGCCCTTTAATCAATGAACCTTTGTTGTTTTATTCAAAAATGATTGGATTTCCTCTAAGTTTTTATTCCTATCTAAATAAAAAGGGGACCTATTTCTAAATGAAATTTATTCTAAAAATTTAGAAATGGGGAGGGTAGTTGTACTGTACAACATGTTGTAAAATTTTATTACTTAAAAATGTTAAACATCACTCTAGATTTTTAAGCATATTTTATTTTTTCATTAGAAAAATAGTTGTTGAGGTTAATCTAGGTTAAATAGAGCTAATATTTGTAATATATATTAGTAATAATCTATTTTTAAGTTCATGGATAAGCTAGAGAGTGACACCCTTTTGTGATCTCATTGTTTGTAGGACAAAGGATGTGAGTCCGCTAAACTATACAAAGGTGTACATACTCTACCCCTTTATATTTGAACCTATGACCTCTTATGAGGAAGCACACATTCTTAACCATTGTAAATATATAAAAAAGTTGGCAATTTTATCCAATATTCAAATATTAGGACCCATGGCCATCCAAAGGTAGAAGCTTCTACTAAAAAAAATATCCGTAGATAGACTTGAGGTTTGAAGGAAATTTTATTATGCAAAAACATAAATAGAAACATAGAAAAGATATTGCAAAGAGTATAATAGTATAACAAAATCCAAATTCTATTAATGAATGAAATAGAAAAAAAACTATAAATTACAAAGTGATACAAACTAATTGAAATGGTGGTAGCTTCTCTATGAAGAGGTTTGTGTCAACTACTCTTAATCAGAAGAAAACATTAAAAGATTTCAAAACCACATTTGAACATAAATTATGATGTCCTAAGATGAAAAAACCCTAAAATCCAAAACCATAGCCCTAGAAAATGATGTGCCAAAAATAATGTGGGCCCAAAGAGGCTAATTGATATGTCAACTTCCCAAGGCTACAACGTTTGCAAGAAAATTTCATTTAGGAAATTTCTTGGACCATTACAATCCATCATATGTGTCTTTAGCGTATGAAAAATGCCAAAAATGGAAGGGAAATGCCTAAAAAAAGCACCAAAATTTTGAGACCTAAAACACTACAATATAACTACCAAGACATGGAATAATGTTGAATCAATGGAGAAGTGTGTGGTCACCAGTATTCTATTGAATCAATTATCCCCCCTTATGAATAAGTGGTCCATTTTTTGTCGAGTTCCTTCATCAAGTGGGGAAACTTTTGCTGAATATGGATCCTAGTGAGACAAGTGCGCCAAAGTAGGAACATGAGGTGCCTATGAGAGGTGGAAAATATGGTTGAAGTAGCTCCACATTAAATGTAAGGTTCAAGCCAAATAAAATGGAATATTTGGTTTAGAAGCATCCTCACCTACAACCTTTGTGTTGGTGTAAGGCCTATATTAGAATGGAGAGTCGAGGCGGGGGCACTTCCAATGGGATATTAAGAGGTGTTATTTATAGAAATGCAACCATACCTTATCTCCAACTCTAAAATTATGTTGCACTCTAATCCAGGTGGATATTGGTGGCCACCCACCTCTTCCACTAACTCAATGGTTTTTCTATTCTTGAACTTATGGGGTCATTTGTAGGCCCTAAATGATGTTTTTTTGGCCATTTAGGGGTCCATAGGTTTTCATGTCATTCCCTAGGCCCAACCAAAAGTTGTAATCCTATATATAGTTCTTTCAAATGGACTTATTGTGTGCCCCAAATAGAGGTTTTATGCAAAATTTTCACCACTGGGAAGTTGATTCTAGGGTTATGGTTTTAAACCTCTAGGGTTATTTATTTATGTTAAAAATTATGATGAAACTGACATAAACAATGAAAAAACTATGCATTCATGACCTACAAGCACCTTGATCACAACATGGTTGTAAAATTTAATAACTTGTACTGGAAAAGCTTGAGCAAGAGGGAGATCCATATGGGCCAATCAGTGGCTGCCATGCGGTTTCCTCTTGGACATGTAAAATTATATATGAGGTTGCGCTACCTCCATGGGGTTCGAAATCAATACCTCACACATACCAACCAAGCCTTCCACCAATTCTACTACAATGGTTCTTATTATGTATGGGATAAATGTTATATTTAAGGTTTATTAGTAGAAATGTCAAGGGTGGGGATCGGGGTTAACCCTAGACCCTAGTCAACCCAACCATGTTGTTGGAATTATGAGTAATGTGTTCTCCTTGATGGAAACCTACTCGATGAGTTATATTTTGATAGAAAACTACTTTATGACAGAAAAACGTAAATAATAATGTCTTTTAAACAAAAAAACATAGCATAATATTCATCTTGCACATTGATGAATGTAGTTTTGGTTAATTGTGCAGATTACTTTATGTATGGAGTGTCTTTCAATCTATGTGTTTTTAATTGTGTTTATAGGTGGGTATAAGCTCTTCCTTTTATAGAGTGTTTGAGAAGTATTTTTTATGATTTCATCTATGACTAATGGTCTGGTTTGATTTTTTTTTCATAGGCATTCTGTTGGGAAAGAATGGGAAAAAGGCTAGCATCTAGGATACGTATAAAATATTTGGAAGTGGTATTGAGGGAAGAGGATGGATTATTCAACACCCAAGGAACCACCATATCATAAGTGGTTACCAGCATTACTAATGATGCTCTCGTTATAAAGGACATGCTCGCTGAAAAGGTATGATCATAATTACGCTCGTATAACTAGGCAGTGTGATTCTGCATTAAAGTTTCCAATCCTAATTCTCTTGGGATATTGTCCATCCTTAGCTACCCAACTTCGTCGTAAATGCTACTTTATTCGTTGGAAGTTATTATGTGGCATGGAGGCTGACATAACATTATTTCCTTTTGTATTTTTTATGATAATTCCTAGGGTGATGTATGGATGGATTCTGGTGTAGAGTTCTTGCAAGTTTAATGAAGCCTATAATATTGCTGGCAATATTGTGGAGAATTTTTTTTCATCCATTAGAAAAGTATTTTCTTTCATTGGAGAGGAGAGGACAATGACCACGTTCTGAGATGCCCTTAATGTAACTCTAAATTTTGGTCAAGACTTTATTGAGATACATAGGGATCTCAATCAAACATAATGTTCCATGACGAATACATCTCACATTAATTAGAAACATATATCCCACAACATACATCAATAAGGGATATAAACAACATAATACATCTCACAAAAAATGATAAAAGAATCACATGACATCAATACTACACATACCTCAACCCCTAAAGTTGGTTGAAGAAGTGGATGCTCAGATGCTAAATCTAGTTGCGCCATCAAATTCATGGTGTTGGGAGGCATAAAATTGATTGTCCACACTTGGGAATCTAACATCGTCACTCCAATTTGGAAAATGGCTGACAAATGGGAAGCTCTGCTACTAAAACAGGCATCGCCATTGAGTTCTTGTCACCTAGAGGTCTAAAATCGACATAAAATTTTTCAAATTCTGACTCTTGAAAGTTATAGGCCTGAAGGAATGTTTATAATGCCCCTCATTATTCTTTGGGCAAGGTTCCACCCCTCTAGCCACTTATCGTTTTGCGTTTCTGCAATAAAAAATAATAAAAGTTGAAAAATGTGTAGGTCCTATGCCTCGGCACAACTGCGACTGCGAGTTAAATAGCTTAGGGGCAGTGGATTTTACCACATAAGTGGTTATGGTGTAATGGAAAAGTTAGAATTTTATGGAGGAGAGGTTGGGGGATCAAATCACACCCCTTCAAAGATAGTCGTTGTTTCTCCCGTTCATCCGCATCATTTATCATCGGTTGGGCGATAACATTTTTGTTAATGTTTTGTTGTGAGGTCACCCATGGGGGCCAACCACGTGGGTCGGGTGGGTTCAAGCCCCGTCAATCTCAGTTCTTCCAATAAACATGCGGATAGGGGTGTGGGTCGGGTCCACCGAAGGTGGCCCGCCCACTGCTAGTTTTATAATGGTTCCATTATAGTGGCAGCTCCGGGGGTGGAAGGGTTGACAGCCTGTTGACCAATAAATATAAATATATAATATAATATGGTTGTGGGATGGCGGGGTTGGTGGCCCACAAAATATTTTTATTTTCATTTTTTATTTTGTTAAAAAAAAACATATTTTTGAAATTCTTGAAATCGAAGGTTATTAGGAAAATTAAGTAGCCAACAAATTCTCCCACTTCTCGGCTGTTGGGTTCCCTACCGCTTAACGATGAAATTGTAGGAAATTTAAACTTGGCCCACTTCCAAACTTTGACCACAAATTTGACTCCCCCTAACTTCTCCATATGGGCTCCTATTGGATATTCGTTCACACTGTTGGACTCAGGGTGACGAGAAATTCAATATTAACCTGGTTCGAGAGAAATACAACCACTTTGAATTTTTACCATTTCTGAGCCCTCTTTGTCTCCTGAGGGTGTTTGGAGCTACCTAGATCAAGCCATGCGGTCCAATAATTGGCTGCCACATGGCCTCCTCTTAGCCATGTAAAATTGTATATGAGTCTGAGCTACCTCCGTGGGGTTCGAAACTGAGACCTCACGTATACAAACCAAGCATTCCACCAGTCCCGCTACAATGGTTCTTATAATGTATGGGATAATTTTTTGTATTTAATGTCTATTGGCAGCAATGTCAGGGGTGGGGACAAGGGTTAACCCTAGACCTCGGTCCACCCAACCAAGTGGTAGGCAGACAACGGTCTGGGGTTAACCTCAACCCCAACACCACGAAGCGAAATATTAATGTATAATGCCAAGGATTGAACCTTATGAATGACACACATTGGATATACTAAACCCCAAACTATATGATATATTGTGTTAACCCAATTCCAAGACAAAAAAACGGTGGATATGTTAAACTTCCAAACCATTGTTTAAATTTTAACCAAAGTTCTTGGCATGGGTTGGTGAAATAGTTGTAACACTGGAAGTTAAAATATAATTGGAGGTTGACATGTGAATGACTATGGTGGAGGTGCAATAAATTTTAATGTTACAACGAGTTTGGAACTGGAGGTTAAGCCTGGGATATGTGGAGAAATTACATGTGAACATGTTAAGGTCAGTGATTATGGCTTAGTTGATGCGTAAATGAAACCTAACCACCCAAAAACCTCAGTTCAAGAAGGCTTTGGTTAACAAAATAGCACGACATTCAAATTTAACCAGCGGTTTATTAACCCAACCACAAACTGAACCTCAGTCACCAATGGGTCAGTATGTGGGACGGAATTTGTTCGAACAACCCACAATCAACGACCTTCATCGTGCCACTTCGCGCTAATTTTTTGGTTCATGGGGTTCATGTACAATTTAAATGTTCAACAAATTTCTCCCGATGTGGTGGAAATCTCACTAGCTTGAGGTAAATTTGTCGCTCGACGTGGCCACAAAATGTGGAAATTGTAGAACATATTGCATATAAGTGTGAATAGTAGGACAGCTAGCAGAAAAAATTCTATGGAGCATAACTCAGTCATTTTTTGAATCTTTTGAGTGTAGAAAGAGGCCAACTAGGGGTTTTTTACTATTCTGGAGGCATTGGAGACATTTTTTTAGCATTATGAGAGATGTAACCTGATGTAAACACATATTTTTTAGAATAATGAAATATGGCCAATATTGGAAGCTTGACTAGGAGATGTAGTCCAGAAGGGGTGAACTCCTTCAAAATTTGATGTCTTGTGTATATTGTTATGGTATTGATGTCTTCTTTATTTTCTTCAAAAATAAGTTTTAAATAATTTTAATGTTTTGATGAAATTGACATAAGTGTTCAAAAACCCTAATCATCTCACTTGCAATTTGTACCATAAAATATCAAACTTTCATATATAGATCAATTTGGTATCAGATCTTTGGTTCTTAGTTTTATTTGAGGGTTTAATTATGTTATAAGTGTTTTTGATGCTTACAATTTTTAAGCTCAAAAGAGGAGAAGGAAATCTTGTGGTTGGAAGTCCTCAAGTTGGGTAAAGGACAAGGCGAGGACATTTCCACAATCTCCACCAAAATTTTCACCTCAAGTTGTATCAAAAGGTTCATCAATCATGGCACATTAATGAGAGCCTAGAAATATGTAAGGAAGGATTTTAGAAAAGTATTCTTTGGCATGACACAAATGGTGAAAGTTCTCTATAAAGAGAGAAACACAAGGTTGCAAGGTGAGAGCTCCAATCCTCTAAAGGGAGACAATCCTCCAAAAGGGAATGGAGGGAATGGTGATAAACCACCCTTAAATCCACCATTATCTTCACCTCCATCTTCACTATCATTATCTTCTACATCAAACCCTTCACCCACACCTCCACATTCTCCAAAGTGAAATGCTAAAACTCCATTTTGAAACTTGACATAAAGTTTTATTTGCCTATGTATGATGGAGAGATAAATGTTGATAGATTATATAATTGGGTTTTTCAAATTGAAGTGTATTGCAAGATATTAAAGATCAAGGATGAAGAGACCAAGATTCAACTTGCTTTCATTAAGATTGGACAGTGCAACACTTATTTGGTGGGAATCCAAAACTCTAGAGGACTCAAAGAAACATGGTAAGGTCTAATCCTCTTGGAATGGTTTTGTTTCTACATTAAGAAAACAATTTTATCCATTATAATACATGCATATAGATATAATATATTGGAAAACATTTAGGCAAGGGTCAAAGTGTGTAAATCTATACTCAAGTGTTGAGAAGGAGAACATTGATATTAGGTGTAGATTTTTCATCTCAG